>JAIUZE010038902.1:0-13724 GCA_022085475.1 Heliosperma pusillum | reverse complement strand
TCGAATCTACACCTTCCACCTACCACCCAGTGATGATTGTGACGCATGTTTGTTATGCGGAATAATTTGTGACAATTCATAAGTTTATCGTCAAGTGATAGCTCAAACAGTTGTATCTACCCCTTGGACGTCATCTACGTACCAATACGGTCGTTTTGATTGTCATTAGAGTCATTTTGGAGTCCGGGTAAAAAACCGCTTCATTTTTTATAAACCGCCATTTACAACCGTGCCTGAACGCTCGGGAATATTCCGGATATTTTAATGTTTCATAACTTATCCTTTCTTCGTAAAATATATCCATATTTTATTCAAAAAAGAATTCGAAATCTACCGCAATTCCCATAAAAAAAAAGCGGAAATCTTTCTTTGAAAGTAGGAAACTGCTTTGGAAACGACGTCGTGGGAGATGCGCCTCTTCTAAGGGTCGCAGTGCCCGCTGCGCCTCTTCCCCATCTAGTATCGCCTGTTTCCGGAATAGTTTCTAGATTTCTTTCCGTGTTCGAGTTATTCAGAAACTCTTCGGATTTCTCCCTGCATAAGGAGAGTTTCGTGCACACTTTTAAGGCACGCAAGTGTTCCGCCCCTTCTTTCTCTCTCTTTGCATTCTAGACCTTACTCTAAGCATTTGGACAACTACGTGGTTGATCAATCGACCACGTAAGCTCAGATCCTTCTGGGTACCTGTCACGGTATTGCATTGACCTACCAATTTGACCAACTCAACAATAATCAACTTTAATCAATCTTAATAATTCCTCTTACGAGAGCACTTTCTTTACATTCGAGTCGAGTTGTTGCGAAATCGATAACTTTAGTTCATATCTCGTTTCGTTAACATGTAAGTCTGAGGATGTTTAATCTCATCGTTTTTATTGTACTTTATTTTATCTAATGTATGATTCATGTCGGATCTATGCCAAAGTCGTTTTCAAACCTTTTCTTTCATTATTTCTTTTATTTTTCCTTTATTATTTATTTAGTTCTTGACTTACATCCTTAATGGTCAATATTAGTGGGGTTTTGTGTCTAATTGTGTCTTTAGAGGTTAGATTTTTCCATATCAAATCTCTAGATTCATTTTCCATATAATTAGAGTAATTAACATATGACCAATATTAAATGCACATAACGCCCCGACACATCCCATGGTGACCAAGTAAGAGCTATAGGGGCAAAAGTGCAATTCCGAGACGTCTCCTGAATCCCTGCGGTAGCGCCCCATGACTCCTACCCGTAATCATTTTGTTAGACTCTCCTAGTTCATTAGGTTCATTGGTTCTAGGTTCCAAAATCGATCGCTCTGATACTAGTTTGTAAAACCCCCATACACAAGGTGCCTTATAAGACCCCCTTAATACATGGAAGTGCTACCATCTCGGTTGCCCGAGTAGTAAATATCACAACAAGCCATTAAGAAACACATTTATTAAATTACTGTCTAAGTATCAATACATAACCAAACAGATGGCATACTGTAGATACCTCAAATCTACACATTCCGTCAACCACCTAGTGATGATTGGGCCGCATGTTTGGTATGCGGAACGATTTTTGACAATTCGTAAGTTTATCGTCAAGTGATAGCTCAAACAGTTGTGTCTACCCCTTGGTCGTCATCTACGTACCAATACGGTCGTTTTGACAGTTATTAGAGTCATTTTAGAGTCCGGGTAAAAAATCGCTTCATTTTCTATAAACCATCTTTTAAAACCGTGCATGAACGCTCGGGAATATTCCGGATATTTTAATGTTTCAAAACTTATCCTTTCTTCGTAAAATATATTCATATTTTATTTAGAAAAGAATTCGAAATCTACCGCAATTCCCATAAAGATACGCATAAATCGTTCTTTGAAAGTAGGAAACTGCTTTGGAAACGACGCAGCGGGAGTTGCGCCTCTTCTAAGGGTCGCAGTGCCCGCTGCGCCTCTTCCCCAGATAGTTTTGCCTGTTTCCGGAATATTTTCTAGATTTCTTTCCGTGTTCGAGTTATTACAAAACTCTTTGTATTTCTCCCTGCATAAGGAGGGTTTCGTGCACACTTTTAAGGCACGCGAGTGTTCCGCCCCTTCTTTCTCTTTCTTTGCATTCGAGACCTTGCTCTAAGCATTTTGAAAACTACGTGCTTGATAAATCGACCACGTAAGCTCAGATCTTTCTGGGTACCTGTCACGCTATTTCATTGACCTACCAATTTGACCAACTCAATAAATATCAACTTTAATCAATCTTAATCGTTCCTCTTACGAGGGCACTTTCATTACATTCGAGTCGAGTTGTCGCTAAATCGATAACTTTAGTTCATATCTCGTTTCGTTAACATGTAAGTCTGAGGGTGTTTAATCCCATGTTTTTTATTGTACTTTATTTTATCTAATGTAAGATTCATGTCGGATCGAAGCCAAAGTTGTTTTGAAACCTTTTCTTTCATTATTTCTTTTATTTTTCTATTATTATTTATTTAGTTCTTGATTTAAATCCCTAATGGTCAATATTAGTGGGTTTTTGTCATCTATCAAATAGTGTCTTTAGAGGTTAGATTTGTCCATATCAAATCTTTATATACGTCTTTGATATAATTAGAGTAATTAACATGACTTAAATCACTTAAATTCGAGTTCTAGATCATTAATAAGCCTTAAATACCAACAAAATATTAATTGATTGCGATTCTAGCTTCACAGCCAGAACCCAACTCAGGAACAGACGCCTATTACTGAGTGCATGAAGAAGGGAGAGTTCAAGTGGAATGAGAAGGCTGAAAGGTCCTTCAATCTGATCAAAGAGCTATTGTGCAAGTCTCCAATATTTGTTCTACCAGACTTTAACAAACTCTTTGAGGTACAGTGTGATGCCAGTGGTCTTGGCATAGGATCTGTGCTTACTCAAGAAAAGAAACCTGTGGCATACTTTAGTGAGAAGCTAAATGGGGCCAAGCTTAACTATTCCACATATGACAAGGAATTCTATGCCATTGTGAGGGCATTGAATCATTGGGGACACTACTTGAAGCCTAAGCCTTTTGTGCTTCATTCTGATCATGAGGCTCTCACATACATCAATGGACAACACAAACTCAACCCCAGGCATGCCAAATGGGTAGAGTTCTTGCAATCCTTCTCATTCTCCAGCAAGTACATAGAAGGTAAGAACAATGTTGTAGCTGATGCATTGTCTAGAAGGTCTGTAATGTTGACCTTCATGGAGCAAAGGGTGTTGGGGTTTGAATTTATGAAAGAGCTCTATCAAGAGGACCCAGACTTCAAGCATGAATAGGAGGTACATCAAGAAGGGCAAGTCAAGAAAGGGAGCAAATACACAGCTCAAGAAGGATACTTATTCTATGGGAACAAACTGTGTGTGCCTAAGGGACCTTATAGGGGACTACTGGTCAAAGAGGTTCACTCCAATGGCCTTGCTGGTCACTTGGGGGTACAGAAGACCTATGACATCTTACAAGATCAGTTCTATTGGCCTAAGATGCTCAGTGATGTGCAAGATGCCCTCAAGAGATGCAGATCTTGTCAAATAGCCAAGGCACACTTTCACGCAGGCCCTTACACACCACTTCCAGTACCCAACAAGCCATGGGAAGATCTCAGTATGGACTTCATTGTAGCCTTACCTAGAACTCAAAGGGGAAAGGATTCAATCATGGTGGGTGTAGATAGGTTCAGCAAGATGGCACATTTCATTGCTTGTAAGAAGACTGAGGATGCATTGGGGGTAGCTGAACTATACTTTAGGGAGGTTGTCAAGTTACATGGGGTCCCTAGAAGCATTGTCTCAGATAGAGACACAAAGTTCATGAGCCACTTCTGGAAAACCTTGTGGAGGCTAGTGAAGACCAGGTTAATGTTTAGTACTTCTCACCATCCCCAAACTGATGGGCAGACAGAAGTCACTAACAGGACACTAGGAAAGATCTTAAGGAGTATTGTTTCTAAGTCATTGAAAGATTGGGATCTCAGGCTAGCACAAGCTGAGTTTGCCTTCAACAGAGCCCCCTCCAGCAGCACAGGTAAAAGTCCTTTTGAAACAGTTTATGGTACTAATCCTCTCATGCCTATAGACCTAGCACCAGTCAAAGGAAACAAGACAAGCTATGATGCAAAGAAAAGAGTTGAGCAAATGATACAGATTCATGAGCAAGTCAAGAAGCAGATTGAAAGGTCCAATGAGTGGTACAAGGCTAGGTCCAAGGGGCCTAAGAAAGCAAGGGAATTCAAGGCAGGGGATCTTGTATGGTTGCATTTAAGAAAAGAGAGATTTCCAGACAAGAGGAGAAACAAGCTCATGCCAAGAGCTGATGGACCCTTTGAGATATTGGAGAAGATAGGCACAAATGCTTACAAGGTGGATCTACCAGGAAGCTATGGTGTACATGGTACTTTCAATGTGGGAGACCTGAGCCCCTACCATGGTGAATCAGATGATGAAGGTGAGGAAGATTTGAGGGCAAATCCTTTTCAAGAAAGGGAGGTTGCAACAGGAGTATGTGATCAAGCCAAGACACGATCTCAACACAAGACACAAACTCAAGACAAGGCTCAACATCAAGACATCAACACAAACTCAAGACAAGGCTCAACATCAAGACATCAACACCATTCAAAACAACAACATCCTTTCAGACAACACCATGATCAGTTATGACAATATCCTATTCAGTCCAAGCCACAACCACTTCAAACCTGCTAAGACAACACCCCCATAACCAGAACAAAGCCTAGCCATCCACTTCCCAAGGCTAAGCCACAACAAGGCACAGCCAACAGCCCAACAAACCCAACACAACAAAACAGCCCTCAGCCAAAAAACAGCCTATCACTGCCTCTCTAAACAGGGTCCATGGAGCCTCACACAATCAAACTAGCCTAACCAACCCTCAAACCTATGTCTTGGGAAGGTCCTCTACAACTTTCCCCAGGACTTCCCTTCCAAGAAACAAACACACAAAGAGTTAGCTTAGGGACAACTTCAGACTGTCCAGATTTCAGCCTTTTGCAGTAGTTAACATGTCACTATTAAACTTTCCTTTTATGATCAAACAAACTCGAGGGCCTTTTAGAAGGATCTTTGGCATCCATCCCACTTCAGTTGAGCTCAAGAATCAAGCTCTGAAGTCCACCCCTCCACCAGTTTCAACCCCAACAAACCCATTAAGGCAGATTGTCCTATTAGAACTACTTTTCTGCTTTATCTACTTTATGTCAGTTTCCTGCAAGTTTGTAGCTGTTATTTTGTTTCATGTTGTAAGCCTTTGTGGCCCTAGATATCTCCTAACGTCTGAGTTGTATCCTTGTTGCCTATATAAGGCCTTTACCTAATGAAATGCAAATCAGATTTGTAGTAAAACATAAAACTGAAACCTTGTTTCTGTTGCATCTCTTGGCTGTGTGCTTGAGACAACTTCCTTTGCTTTGTGCTTGGAAGTGAGCTAGGGTCCTTAGCTGAGTGCTGGGATCACAGTTCAACCCCCAATCATTGGCTTTGTGCTTTGGTTAAGGTCCTATCTAGTTCTTTGTCAATCAATCCTAACAGAAACAGAGTATTTGCAAAGTGTCTGAACCTCAATCAAATTGTCATTGTTTGAGTTATCTTTTCTGAATAATTTCAGTGCATTAACTATAATGGAGGTTGAGACTTGGGAGAAAGAAGGTCTAGTTGAGTATGAGAGGGATGAGCCTGAGGTTGAAGAAGGGGTGAGTGAGGAAGAAAAGTCTAGTCAGGAGGCAATAGTGGCACTCCCTGACACAGGTCACAGTTTGGTCCTATGGAGAGTAATGCATTCACAACAGATACCTTTGGAGGAGGATCAAAGTTCCCTCATTTTTAGGAGCAGATGTACCATACAAGGGAGGGTTTGTAACCTTATTATATATGGAGGTAGTTGTACCAATGTGGCCTCTGTTACTATGGTTGATAAACTGAAGTTGAGCACTCAAGATCATCCTCACCCCTATAAGTTAAGGTGGCTGAGTAAGGGAGCAGAGGTTAAGGTGGATAAGCAATGTATGGTCGTTTTCTCCATTGGAAGTGTGTACAAGGATGAAGTATTGTGTGATGTGGTTCCAATGGATGCCTGTCACTTGTTATTAGGAAGACCATGAGAGTTTGATAAAAGCTCCATACACCAAGAAAGAAGCAACACCTATTCCTTCAAGCATAGGAGCAGGAAGGTGACATTAGCCCCCTTGCCACCACATCAGAAGAGCTATGGGAGTCCTAGTATGGCTGAAGATTTTAGTGGAGTCTTGTTTCTATCTGAATCAACAATGGTCAAAGAATGAACCAAAGAGCAACCTATATTGATGCTGCTATCAAAGGAAGTTCAGGAAGGGGAGTCTAAGGTAATCCCTGCAGAAGTTAAGCCCCTCATTGATCAGTTCAAGGAAGTGTTTCCAGAGGAACTTCCTGATGGCTTACCCCCTTTAAGAGGAATTGAACACCAGATAGACCTTGTGCCAGGGTCTGTACTCCCTAATAGACCAGCCTAAAGATGTGATCCAAAGGCTACACAAGAGCTGCAGAAGCAAGTTGGAGAGTTGATGAGTAAAGGGTTTGTAAGAGAGTCATTAAGCCTTTGTGATGTGCCTGCATTGTTGGTTCCTAAAAAGGATGGGACTTGGAGGATGTGCATAGATAGCAGGGCTATCAATAACATCACAGTCAAGTACAGGTTCCCTATACCTAGACTTGATGACATGTTGGATGAGCTGAGTGGTTCAAGGATCTTTTCTAAGATTGATTTGAGGCAAGGTTACCATCAGGGAAGGAGATAAGTGGAAGACATCCTTCAAAACAAAGCATGGCCTTTATGAGTGGCTTGTTATGCCCTTTGGCCTGTCAAATGCCCCAAGTACCTTCATGAGATTGATGACAGAAGTGCTTAGGCCTTGCCTAGGGAGATTTGTGGTTGTATACTTTGATGATATTCTCATCTACAGCAAGAGCAAGAATGATCATTTGAGGCATCTTGAGGCTGTGTTTGAGATACTTAAGGAGAGTAAACTCTTTGGGAAGCTTGAGAAATGCACCTTTATGACTGAGGAAGTCAAGTTTCTAGGATATGTGGTGTCTGGTAGAGGCATCTCAGTGGATCAAGACAAGATCAGTGCAGTTCAGTCTTGGCCTGTTCCTAGGAATATCACAGAAATAAGAGGATTCCATGTCCTAGCATCCTTCTACAGAAGATTCATTAAGAATTTCAGCACCATTGCAGCACCCCTCACTGAATGCATGAAGAAGGGTGAGTTCACTTGGACTGAGAATGCTTTGCAGGCTTTCAAACACATGAAGAAACTCTTGTGCAGTGCACCTATCCTCAGGTTGCCAGACTTTAACAACCTATTTGAGGTTGAATGTGATGCAAGTGGAGTAGGAATTGGAGCTGTCCTTATCCAAGAGAAGAAACCTGTAGCTTATTTCAGTGAGAAGCTAAGTGGAGCCAAGCTGAGCTATTCTACATATGACAAAGAGTTCTATGCTCTTGTTAGAGCTCTGAGGCATTGGAGTCATTACCTGAAGCCCAAGCCTTTTGTCTTACACTTTGATCATGAGGCACTGAAGTACATAGGAGGACAGCATAAGCTCAGTCATAGGCATGCTAAGTGGGTGGAGTTCCTCCAGTCATTCACCTTTTCTAGCAAATACAAAGAGGGCAAACAAAATGTGGTGGCTGATGCATTGTCTAGGAGGTACACTCTGCTATCAACAATGGAGCAAAGGGTTCTTGGCTTTGAGTTCATGAAGGACATGTATCAAGAAGATCCAGACTTTGCAGAAGATTGGTTAGCACAGAAAGAGGGTACAAAGACCATTGATTCACCCTACACTCTACAAAATGGATTCCTGTTCAAGGGAAACAAGCTCTGTGTTCCCCGAGGGTCTTATAGGAGTCTATTGATCAAGGAAGTGCATGGAAATGGCCTTGAAGGACACTTTGGGGTTTAGAAAACTGTGGACATACTGCAGGATCAATTCTACTGGCCTAAGATGATGGGAAAGGTCCAAATAGTGCTCAGAAGGTGTGGAGTTTGTCAAAAGGCCAAGAGTTCATTTCAAGCAGGGCCTTACACCCCCCTACCTGTCCCATGTAGGCCTTGGGAAGATGTAAGCATGGATTTCATAGTAGCATTGCCAAGGACAACAACAGGGAAAGATTCTATCATGGTGGTTGTGGATAGGTTCATCAAGATGGCACATTTCATTGCTTGTAAGAAAAGTGAGGATGCTGTGAGTGTAGCAGAGTTATACCTTGATGAGGTGGTGAGGTTACATGGAGTTCCAAGAACTATTGGAAATGACAGAGACACAAAGTTTATGAGTCATTTCTTGAGAACATTGTGGAAGCTTCTTAACACTAGGTTGTTGTTTAGTACCTCCCATCATCCTCAAACAGATGGACAAACTGAGGTGACCAACAAGACCTTGGGAAGGATCTTGAGGTGCATAGTCATCAAATCCCTAAAGGATTGGGACTTAAAGCTAGCTCAAGTAGAGTTCTCTTTCAATAGAGCTCCATCAGCAGCCACAGGCCACTCCCCCTTTTAAGTGGTCTATGGTACTAATCCCTTAATGCCTCTGAATTTGTCTAATGTGTGCAGGTCAGAGATCCACTATGATGCCAAGAAAAGGGTGGAACAAATGCTAAAACTCCATGAATCAGTCAGAAAACAAATTGAGAAAACTAATGATCTATACAAGAAGAATGCCAAGGTTCCTAAGACCAAGAAAGACTTTGCACCAGGAGACTTAGTGTGGATCAACTTAAGGAAAGAAAGGTTCCCTTCCAAGAGAAAGAATAAGCTAGAGCCAAGAGCATATGGTCCTTTTCAAGTCATAGAGAAGATAGGTCCTAATGCCTATAGAATTGATCTACCAAGAGAGTATGCAGTTCATGGAACATTCAATGTTGGGGATCTTAGTCCTTTCTATGAAGAATCTGAGGAAGAGGAAGACACAGGCTTGAGGTCAAGCCCTTTTCAGCCTTGGGAGGCTACAGCAGGAGCTCACCCAAGGGGCCTTGATGATCAAGCCACAAACAAGACAAGCTTGACCCCAAGATCCCTCAGATGGAAGCTCGAGTTACAAGGTCCAAACAACAAGCCATGACTAGCCAAGATCAAGCCAGGCCAAGCCACAACAGTGAGGAAGACAGCCCAGGGCTCAGCAAGCCATGCCAAGCCCCAACTCAGTCCACATTTCCCACACAAGACAGAAACAATGCCATTCAGTACCAGACAGACCCATCAGCAAACCCTGCACCAAGGAGGTACACCAGTGCATCTCAACCACCCCAACCATGGCCTACTATCAAGCCAACCCCTCAAGCTACAAGTTTGTCCAAGATAACCCCTCTTGAAGTCTAGCAAAAACACAAGCAACAAGCCCCCCCAAGCTAGAGTCAAGTAAACATTAAAACAGAGAAGGTACAAGTCAGATTGTGGCTTCCTTTTGCTTAAGTCAACTTGTCCTCGTCCAAGGCAGGTCTTATCTAAGTTCTAATAGAAGTAGAGAGTCCCAAGGAGCAGCAACACATCCAGGCAAAGCAACAAGACAACAAGAACAACATATTTCCATTTCAGGAAAACTCCAAAACTGCTTTATTTGCTTTTTGTTCAGTATGTTCTTTATGTCTTGTGTCTGTACTTTATAGTTGTTGAGCTCGTCCTATTGTAAGGCTCTTAATTAGTGTCAGTTGTAGTAGTTTAGATCCTAAGTTGGCCCTTGGATGATCTATACATCCAATGGTTCACAAGATATCAGCCTCCCTATATAAGGAGGTCTTTGTATGTTGTTGAAAGGCAGACTTTTATGAATGAATTAAACTTTGCGAAATCCCTCAAATCTTTCAAACTTGTGCTAAGAGCTACATTTTGAGTCAAGCCTGATACATCTACAAGGTGTTTGATCAGTGTCTTGCTTTGTGAGTCAAGTTATATATGTGCCTTGCTGTGCTTAACTTGCTTGCTGTTTGAGTCTAGTCTGGGGTGTTTGTGCTTTGCTGTAACACTTTAAACCTGTCTCAAAACTAGTCTTTGAGTCCCTTCTCTTGTGCCTTGCTGTAGGGGAGTTTCTCTAAGTCATATCCCTTGAACTTTAGTTAATATAAACCATTCTCTCTAAAACAGCCTCCATTTCTACTAGAGTTGTTTTCAGCTTAAGTGAACCTAGTCAAGCATTCATCAAAACTTGTAAACCTTAGTATTTTACACTCCAAGAACCCTTGGTCCATGCTAAACCTCCTGTAGTAGACAAGGGGAAGGCCCCTGAGACAGACCTGAGGAGGATAGTGGCCCTTAAGAAATGCTTTAAATGCCAAGGCTTTGGGCATTTTGCCAAGGACTGCCCCTCTAAAAGGCCTTTGAGCAACATGGAGATTGTGGAGTGGGGTGATGAAGAGATCCTTGTGTGTGAGGAGAGCCTGGAGGAACGTGAGGAAGAACCTAGTGAGGAGATGATTGAGCCTAATGTAGGCTTGAGTCTAGTGCCTTGGAGGGTTATGCACACCCAACCTCAACCCTTGGAGGATGATCAGAGGCAGCATATATTTAGGACTAGGTGTACCATATGAGGAAGGGTTTGTAACATGATAATAGATGGGGGAAGCTGTACCAATGTAGCCTCCACAACTCTGGTGGATAAGTTGTCCCTAACCACACAAGAACACCCCCACCCTTACAAACTGAGATGGCTGAACAAAGGAGTGGAAGTGAGGGTTGATAGGCAATGTGTTGTGCCTTTCTCTTTTGGCAAGGGCTATACTGATGAAGCCTTGTGTGATGTTCTTCCTATGGATGCTTGCCACCTCTTGTTAGGCAGACCATGGGAATTTGATAGAGACTCTATACACCATGGGAGAGACAATACTTATGCCTTCAAGTTTGGTAACAAGAAGATCGACTTGGCTCCTTTGCCTCCCAATGTCAAGGGGAACATAACTCCTGTCAATGATGTGTCTAAGGAGGTTCTGTTGTTGAGTGAAGCTGAGGTTGTTCAAGAGCTCATGGGTGATGAGCATGTGTTCATCCTCCTGACAAAAGAAGTTCTGCTCCCCCAAGAAAGTATCCCAGCTGAGGTCTAGCAGGTACTGAAAGCCTATGGAGATGTGTTTCCTGCTGAACTGCCTAGTGGGCTGCCCCCACTCAGGGGGATAGAACACAATAGTGATCTCATTCCTGGAGCAATGCTGCCCAACAAGCCTGCCTACAGAAGTGATCCAAAGGCCACTCAGGAACTACAAGCTCAAGTTAGTGACCTACTCAGCAAGGGCTTTGTGAGGGAGTCCCTCAGTCCATGTGCAGTTCCTGCCTTGCTAGTGCCCTTGAAGGATGGGTCTTGGAGGATGTGCATAGACAGTAGGGCTATCAACAATATGACCATCAAATACATGTTCCCCATACCAAGGTTGAATGATATCTTAGATGAGCTGAGTGGAGCTCAGGTCTTCTCCAAAATTGATTTAAGACAAAGGTACCACCAGGTGAGGATCAGGGCTGGGGATGAGTGGAAGACAGCCTGTAAGACCAAGCATGGGTTGTATGAGTGGCTGGTAATGCCCTTTGGGTTGTCTAATGCCTTAAGCACCTTTATGAGGTTGATGACTGAGTTACTAAGGCCCTATCTAGGGAAGTTCATTGTTGTGTATTTTGATGATATCTTGGTATACAGTCCTTCAGCAGAAGAACACCTCCAGCACTTGAAATTGTTGTTTGATGTATTGAGGAAGCATAAGCTATTTGGCAAGATGGAGAAATGTACTTTTATGCAGGAAGAGGTTCAATTCCTAGGATTTATCATATCCAAGGAAGGGGTTGCTGTTGATCAAGACAAGGTGAAGGCAATTAGGGAGTGGCTGGTCCCTAAGACTATAACTGAGGTGAGGAGTTTCCATGGGCTGGCCTCCTTCTACAGAAGGTTCATTAAGGGGTTCAGTTCCATTATGGCTCCCTTGACTGAGTGTATGATAAAAGGAGAATTCAGGTGGAGTGACAAGACTGAGAGGTCTTTTAACATCATCAAAAACCTCTTGTGTGAGTCTCCTGTCCTTGTTCTCCCTGATTTCAGCAAGTTATTTGAAGTGGAGTGTGATGCCAGTGGTATAGGCATTGGTGCTGTCTTGATATAAGAACAAAAGCCTGTGGCATACTTTAGTGAAACGTTGAGTGGTGCTAAGCTCAACTACTCAACATATGACAAAGAGTTCTATGCAATAGTCAGGGCTTTGTACCATTGGGGTCATTATCTAAAGCCCAAGCCTTTTGTGTTGCACTCTGATCATCAGGCACTCAAGTACATCAATGGGCAGCACAAGTTGAATACTAGGCATGCTAAGTGGGTTGAATTCTTGCAGTCCTTCTCATTCTCCAGCAAGTACATTGAAGGCAAGAACAATGCCTTATCAAGGAGAACCATGATGCTGACTTTCATGGAGCAAAGGGTACTTGGGTTTGAGCACATGAAGGAGTTGTACAGGGAAGATCCTGACTTTAAGGAGGACTGGGTGGCAAGGATAGAAGGCATTCCTAAGAGTGGAAGTAGATACTGGGAGCAGGAAGGGTTCTTGTTCCTAGGGAACAAGTTGTGTGTACCAAAGGGTCCTTACAGGGGGATGCTAGTGAAGGAAGTACATTCAAATGGCCTAGCTGGTCACTTTGGAATCCAGAAAACTTATGACATGCTGCAGGAACAATTCTATTGGCCTAAAATGTTGGGAGATGTTCAAGATGTGATCAGGAGGTGCAGTGCTTGTCAGAAGTCCAAGTTATTCTTCCAGGCAGGGGCCTACACCCCCTTACCAGTTCCAAATAAGCCTTGGGAAGATGTTAGCATGGATTTTATTGTGGCTCTTTCTAGGACTCAGGGGGGCAAGGACTCAGTCTTGGTGGTTGTAGACAGATTTAACAAAATGGCACATTTTGTTGCCTGCAAGAAGATTGAGAATGTCATGGGGGTTGCAGACCTATACTTCAAGGAGATTGTCAAACTCCATGGGGTAACAAGGACCATAGTATCTGAAAGGGACTCTAAGTTCATAAGTCACTTCTGGAGGACACTTTGGAAGCTGCTAGGGACCAGGCTGAAAGTCCATAGACCTTAATTAGACTCCTCTAATTATTTACTAAATTACTTATTAATTTAGTTTATAATGATCTATGTAATATGCATGCAAATATAAAGACATTTATATAAAAGAAGAAATTTCCTCACATTGATATGGAAATTATATGGGCACAACAAGAACTCCTTCTTGTTGTTCTTGAGCTATAAATATGGATGAACACAAACTATCTCCACAGTAGAAGATCTCCTCTAAGTTGCACCAAGATTAACCCAAATAATCTACCCTTATTATTAACTAGATAATAAGATAGATATAATACTACTAATATTATGACTATATTACTACACTATTAATACTTAGTAAATATTAGTATATGAGAGTTTTTAGTGAGAAGAAGAGTTTTTAGAGAGAAGTTAAACAAATTGAACAAAAATGAAGTAAGTAGAAAAATGAACACAATGCCCATTTTAAGGCCATTTGGCCGGATGTTTTAGTCCACAATTGGACTATTATTTTGTTCAATTTTTGTCACATGCATTAGAGTGGAGTGTTGTAGTATATATGATGATTATTCTTACTTGTAATGTCACTTTCATAAGTAACTAAATAGTAAAAAAAAGAACTAAAATCATCACCTTTGAACTACAACATA
>JAIUZE010038898.1:0-10489 GCA_022085475.1 Heliosperma pusillum | reverse complement strand
AGCCAGCATACCAGCTTCCCCACCTCTTGTTATATTTTATTATCGGTTTCACATGATAGCTTTCATATGATAGGTTATATGTTAGTGAATTGTTTCATAACATGAAAAAGCATATCATATATGTTAAGGTTTTGTATTTTCTATATACATTGCTTTTATGTTATTCATGTTTCATTAAACTCGACATTTCGTGGCTGGGAGAACTCGGAGTTACTCCCCACTGACTGTGGCTTCCGTGTTTATATTTAATGCGGTCGAACAGGTGGTGAATGCATACTGGGGTACATTGACGAGCTAGCGAGCGAAGTATTTACCTTGGACCTATATTCGGTTCATAGTTTGTATATTAGTATACACTCTTTTTATTTCCGTATTTATACGGGAGATATGTCTCCCGTCTTGTATATTTCTTTTGTAGAATATTATTTCCGTATTGTAATGACCATTTTTATTTCAGACACCTTCATTATGTATTTAAATTATTTTTTTTTCTTTCCGCAAATTTGAGGGTGTCACAGTTGGTATCCATCTCTCGGAACCATTCCGATAGCTCGGTAGGGTCCGGCTCTCCACCATAAGGTATAATCTTACTCCTAGCTATTTAACCTGCCACCCAAGCGTAGCCTCCTTGTGGTTATCTTCTCTACGAGGGGGAACTTGGTTGGCTTGAGCTAAAGCCGCATCTTGTTGATTTTTCAACACTTGCGTAAGAGCTTCCAGCATAACATTCTCTACTACTCGGGGCCTAACCATCTTCATAAGAAACAAAAACAAATTAAGGTACTCCTATTGATAAGGATAAAGTCGCGTCACCTTAATCAAAGTAAAACCTAATTCACTACTAACTAATAGTCAGCGGTAAGCAAGGTATCGAATCCACAGGGAGGCGGTAGTATTCTAATCTGTTAAACTAGGTTTGTCTCTAAGTAACAATTCGGGGTTTGAGATTTGAGTTCTAAACTAAAAGCAATCAACAATAACAATAAATAATAACAATGACAATCATAACAATAATAATAACAACTAATAATAAGCAATAACTAACTAATAAGCAATAACAAACTAATAAGGTTGAAAACAATGAGATTAAAAGTCTAGGGTGTCAGGTTCACTAGGATTATTGTTCAGGGGTAAGGATGAAATCAACTATCATGCAATAAAGTTATCTAAGGTCACAAGATCGGTCGATTCAATTATGCCCTTTAGATCTACAATTTAACATGCGATCGCAATCATTAAATAAGTTCTATTCAATTATCGTAGCCTATCTTAGTCTTAACCCGGTCAGTGTCAATCCTAATTCGCGAGACTAGTTAATTAATCCTGGCCAGTAATCAAACAACTAGAATTAAAATGATAATCAAACGATAACCATGCAATTGCAATTCAATTAATTAATCTACCCCTTCTAACAATCCTAGATCCCCTTTCAACCCTAGAAAGGAATTTAGCTACTCATAACAATATAAACAACAACAATAATATTTAAAGTAAACATGATTAACAATTATGAAAGGATAAACAAAGAATAATTAAAGAACAAGAAGACAATTAAATAAATAACTAAGAAAGATTGAAGAATACCGATTACAAGATGAACTAAAGACAATCGTCTTTGATGAAATAAATCCGGAGGCAAAGTAAACTAATTAGGGTTTCTGAATTAAAGCCTAAAGGTATTAAAAAGCATAAGAAAGCATATGAGACGAGCTTTCTTTTTATATTACAAAAGATCCTACTAATTAGGTTAAAATTAAGGAAAATAAAAGAAATCCGCCGAAATAGAGCTTGCTCGATCGAGCAAGGACCTTCTGCTCGATCGAGCAGCCATGATACCGACTCGATCGAGCAATGTTGCTCTGCTCGATCGAGCAGACCTTCATTTAGCTTCGTTTCTTCATTTTTCTTCCTTTCTTGTCTTTCATTCTCGATTCTTCTTGATTCTTCTCGATTCCCGTGCTTATCTTTCCACGATCCACCTCCGCCATGCTCCATATCTACTCAAAAAGCTCCAAATGCATCCAATCTGCATTAAAACATAACAAAAGCGGCAGAATCGATATTCTAGCTAAAATAGCATAGAACAAGCAAGAAAAGACGGTAAATCAAGTTAAATGTGTCTAAGGGAGGCATAAAATATGTATATAAATAATGATCATCAAACTCCCCCAAACCAATCCTTTGCTTGTCCCTAAGCAAAGCAATCAACACATACAAAGACAAACATACAAATGGCGAATGAAAAACTCAAAGCAAATGTAAATGCACATACAAATCCCAAGCTATCCATATCTATAACAAAGTAATGACCAAGTTGTACCAATAAAACAAATTCAAAGGCACGGGAAAGTAGAAAACGCAGCTCATAATCCAAGATTTTACATGATACCATAGTGTAGACAAAACTAAATACCTTTCAATCTTGCAAGGCTCAAATTGTCGGATTCTCGCGGATTCACTCATGCACTCATAAGTTTATGTAAAGGTGAGTTTTGTGAAGATAGAAAGAAATAGAAACACTCACTCAACTTATGAAACATGCATTGTGACAACCCTCGTGAATGCGGAAATATAAAACATACAAGCATGTGAATTATATAGCGGAAAATACGGTATTTTAAAAACCTTTATACATGCAAGATAGAAAAATACGAGGAGTGTCAAAATATTACAAACTAAATAAAAATACCACAATAGACGTAGTCTCTCAAAGTGTTAACAAAAGACAAAGTAATTAGCAACTAGCTAAACAACGTCTAGAGGTGTTTCATCCAGGGACACCGCCCGCTAGCTCACACCCGAACCCAAAATAGCATAAGCAAAAAGCCATCCATGCAAGCAACCTGTTCATTCATGAAAAACATGAACGCCACAATCAGTGGGGAGTAACTCCGGGTTCTCCCAGCCATATCACCTTAAACGTACATATAAGAAAATACAAAAGTAAAATCATGCATATATAGATATACATGTGAGATACGATAAGAATAGATAGGCAATCCAATATATAATGATAAGATCATGTGGAAATACAAATCCGAAATCATCATGTTATTCAAAGACTCGGGGAAAGACACTCTTAGGCAACCGAATACGCTCACTAGGGCTTGCATCTCACCGTTAGCGGTATAAGATTGATAAGATTGAGACTCGACAGACAAACCAAGTCAAGTCATGCGATGATCACAATAAATCCAACATATTATCTTCCATTCACGAACCAAGACATTGACGGTGTCCAATCATGCAATGACCATGAATAATGTCATAAAATCACGCATTCAAGAACGACACAAGACGACATCTCTCACAGTAAATGAAACGCACTAGCATCGTGTACATGACAAGTATGATTAAAGGCATCCACTGGATCACATTTCCCTGAACTCATACGCGATGCTTACATTTCGCCTATGTAGACTAATTTCCTCCTGGTAGCACGACGATAATAATACGGTACTAGTCTAAACCTGGCCAGGATCTCGGAATATAACGTGTTCCGATTCGACATGCGATAAAACATTTCGCATCCAAGACTCGGTCTTACACTAGACGCCGAGTACCCCAAATTCGGTAGATCAATTCACGAAAGAGGCGGAAAAGAGCTCAAGCCTCATAACAAGCGGTACGCTACATGCAAATAACACCACCTCGCAAGTACACAACATTTGACGGCGGGTCGATCAACGCATAGCGTTCAACTCCCAACAACGTCGTCGTATGCCCACTACACATGCAATTAAGCAGTAGGATACCTCTCCGTTCCGACATTCCAGCCTTACGAACGAAAAGGTAGCCAAGGGAATGAGAGTACAAAGCACAAGACAAAATAGTGCTCAAACCGTATCATTTGTAAAACCGACTCAAAGTGGAACATATCCAAAACCGTCACAAAACACGTGGTACAAGCGAATAAAATATCATACATCCAAAACATGAATATTATAAGACTCTACGTAAAATTATACGATAAACGGATCATGCGAACTATTATAAATTACGAGTTTTAGAAATTAAAGGAAAACAATACAGCCGTGTTCCAGGCCGGGCAGGGTCCGGTGGCCGGTGGGCCGGCTCAGAACACAGGCAAAAATCCAAAATCATAGAAAAAAACAGAGAAAAGTGGTCTAGGCCGGTCAGTGGACCGGCGGCCGGTCGACCGGCTCAGAATACATCTATACAAAAATTCCAATTTCTCAAGGTTGTTACTGATGTGTTCCCAGCCGGTTGGCAGACCGGCGGCCGGTCGACCGGCAGGGAGCACCAGTTCATCCGAGAGCCTCTTTTACTTAACCAATTCATTTCAATTCTCATATATACTTCAAATAATCATCAACAATCAATATACATCATCAATATTCATCATATAACAACATTCATTAATCATAACATGATTCCTAAGCTTCTAATCGTATTCTAAATACGATTTCTAGCATATAAAAGCATGTAAAAACAGTAAATGATAACGAGTAGTAAACCTTCACCGTTACCTTTACGCGTCTTTAATCGATTACTAAGCCTTCCTAGTAGTCTCCACCTACAATTAGGTAATAAAAGATGAATATATTTCACCTTGAGAAAGACGGATAATTTAAAAAGCGAGAAAGACGGTAATTTTATTACCAATACGGATAAAGGAAGCTAAGAGGGGAAGAATAAGACGAACTTACGTGAATTTGAGCGAGAAATGAAGGAGTAGTGACGATTTGAAGACAGATAAAAAATAGAGGCAAGGTTTCTTTGGTTTCTTAGAGAAGAAGGAAGGAAATGAATTGTGAGGAAAAATTAGGTTAAAGGGAGTATATGAAGGAAAAAGTCAACGAAAGTCAAAGTCGACTTAAAAGTCAAGAAAAGTCAAAGATGACTTAAAAGTCAAGAAAAGTTTATGACGACTTAAAAGTCAAGAAAAGTCAATGACGACTTTAAAAAGTCAAGAAAAGTCAAAGACGACTTAAAGTCAAGAAAAGTCAAAGACGACTTAAAGTCAAGAAAAGTCAAACTAAGACGGGATTCTCATGGATCTCGCGGAAATTCCAAATACGAACTCGGAAATTCTAAATTCGACTCGGAACATAAAATTCTAAATTAAAACTTAAATTTGCTGAAAAGTATCCGTAAAATATTTTCACTAGAAAAATAGGGTACATTTCCGGGTGTTACATGCATGCATTCTAATGTGATAGTAATTTCCCAACAAATACGCATTCGCTATAAAGCACATGAATCAGGACAAAAAGGAAAGCTAATGGGTGAAGGTATAGAAATGGATTGTGCCAAGGCACGTATGGAAATGTGGGGCTAATTCCGGTAGTCGCAGCGACACGTACCAAAACAAATCTACAAGACTAGCACAAACCAACACCAACTAGAGAAATCATCTTAAACTTTGACAACGCAAGAGAGAGATCGAAATTGCTCTCTAAATATGCATTAGACTCTAGTAAATTCCCTTTCATTTTCCCTTGAATAATTCAATGAAGCAACAAATTTTTCTTTGTTTTTTTTTTCTTTTTCTCTTCTTTCATCTTTTTTTCATTTTTTTCAAATCAAATTTTTCATTTTTTCTTCATCATTTTTCTTTTCTTTTCTTTTGCTTCACAACTTTTCTCAACAAAGGGAATAAATGACACAATTGCCAACATACTTGCTACACCCAATTGATATTCTTTTTCAGAAATCCCGGCCCAACCATAGTAGACAAGTAGATAAGAAAAACATGCAACTGCGACTGTCCCGATAAGGTAGGCAAGTTCTAGGAATGTAGCTTTTATATGGCTTGTAAAACAGGCTACAAAGGCTCAAATAGGCTAAACATGAAGAACTCAATAATAAGGGTATAAAATCAAGTCTTTTTGGCTATGTGAGGCTTATTTGAACAAAAAGAACCACCTTTCATCATGCACTTATTAGACGAACGCGTATAGTATCAAGAAACGAATGTCACACTTATGCAATTTGATGTTACACATTCCACAAGGAGTACCACACTCAAGCCTAAAAACAATGAGACCAGTTTATTGATGTTCCTGGCCTAGGAAGCTCTAAAGACCTCAGAATTTTAAGTGGTTTACCGACAAAAATTGCCAAATCTAATTAGCATAAGGTATGTCAAAAACGGTCAAGACTTGTACTATGAGCTTTGTTTTCAAAAAGTAGCAAGTCAAAACAATGTACATGGATAACTTATTTGGGATTCAAATGCAGAAACAATGCAAATTATCATCATTGTAATTCAATTCACCAAGACTCGACCTAATAAAATAAAAAACATGTTTTTGGATTTTGTAAATTTTTCAATTTTTATGATTTTTTTCTTTTTAAATAAACTAAACACACAACATGAATAAAGACTCTCCCCCAAACCTAAATGTCACAGTGTCCTCATTGTGACGCTAACATTACAACATCACACAATCAACCAACAACAGCAACCTAAAGGACACTACTAACGAAAGGGAAAAGGGGAAATAGCTAAAATAAAATACAATAAAAGAAAGTACAAGGATAGATAATACCAGCTTATAAGCATAGCTTCCCCCAAACCAGCTGCAAAATGGGGGTGTAGTGACACCGGCCACTACTGCGCCTGATCATCATCATCATCATCATCATCGCCCCTCCCATCAGCACCAGAAGAAGAAGCCCGAAACGGGTCACCAAACCCACCAACTGGAGCATCCGGTTGGATAGGAGTATACCAAGAACGACCCAGGCAACCATAATCGTGACTAAACTCCTGAGAAAACTGCTGAGGAGTCACCCCATAATTATCAAACACACCAGTCTCATCACCCGGACCTCGGTAGTAGCTCGGCAGAGTCCAACCAGCAGTGGCATTAAGATCAGTCCGCATGAGGTTCTCCCAAAGTGCCCTCATCACCAAGTCATTGTTAATTCCTTGGTGAATCCTAATCTCCCTCTCTAAAGCTGGATCAAAGGTGTAAGCAGGTGGAGGGTAAGGGTAAGGAGCTGGGGTGGGTGGAAAGTGTGGAATCGGGGTGGTGGTAGCCTGAGTAGAAGTGGAAGGAGTGATCCGCCGACGAGGTCGACGGTTCTCGGCCAAAGTAAAAACAAGCTCAGGTGGAACCACATAAGAATGAGGAAGAGGGGTAGGCCCAATCTCAGGATCATGGGTAGACAACCGCTCCGTAGAAGGGAGACGGTTATCCGTATCAGGAAGAGCTATCCACTGGGTCCCCCGTACTCGCCACTGAAATCTATCATTTCCTAACGCATTAATCCAGCAAAGGGTGTGGCGCAAGTACTCCTCGTCCACTCTAGGGGCATGAAGGGGGGTCATTGGTGCGTAGTTACGGTCTCCCCCAAACCCAGCAAGTCGCCTAGCCAACCTAGTGACCCAGGCACCACAATCTAAGGAATGTTGGGTAGCGGAAGTGATCCTCCAGAAAGCAAAGCACACCAAACCAACCGGATTGAAATAAAAATCATTCTCATGCATGGGGTTGAGGGTAGAAGCAAGTAATAAGACCTCATGAGAATTAAGCTTACTTAGGTCCTTCCTAGCAAATAAAAGGAGGCTAAAGAAACGCAAAAACAACCTTAGACAAGGATGTTGCACATCATTGACCGCCATGGCATTAACACGAGCCTCAGGAAGACCCGTAAATAAACGAAAATATTCAACGGCTTGAAAGCCGGAAGGAACAGCAATAAAGGCATCATCGTCACCGACAGAAAGACCCAAATGATTCGCCAATTCGGCATAGGACAACACAAAATCCCTATTAAGCAACCTAAAAGACACCCTTTCATTGGTCTCGTCCCAATCATAGGAACTGAAAAACTCTAGTGTCAAAGGTCGGTAGGAAAGCTCATTAAGGGAATATAGCCCCCCAAACCCGATTCGGTGAAACATAGCAAACATGGCATTCCCAAAACCGAGTGAATCAAGAACGTTGGGGCACGCACAGCGAGTAGGGTCCATAGGACGACCCATAAGCAAAGCAAAGCGGTCATGCTGCTCTTGTGTGTTGAAAACAATCCAAGGGTAATCGGGGTTACCCGGAATCGCCTCTACTTCGGGTTGTCGAACAAGACGCGGTGCTCTACGACGTTTACTAGTTCCTTCTTGCCTAGACATAGCTAATTAAAGTAAATAAAACACAACAAACACAACTCTATGCTCAAAAGACGGATTAGCTAACCCTAACTCGAAAAAAAATCAAATTTGAGTCTAAAACGCAAGAAAGACGGAGCAATTAGCAATGCAAGAGTGAATAATTACTAAATAACAAAGCTAGGAAGCAACAACAATGAATTAGAAGCACAAAATTGAAGAAATAAGAAGCAAACCCTAGATTCACAATTTGGGCAAAATAAGGGAGCAAGAACACCAATTTCTTCACAAATTGAACTTAAAACAAGTAAATTAATGTTTGTTGATGCTAGATTGATGATTAATTGATGATTTGAATAAGTTTGAGTGATTGAATTTGAGAGAATGAGGGTGAGGGATAAGAAAGAGTGCCGAAAATAAGGAGAAGAATGAGAAGAAATTGGGAAAAACCTGTCTTTTAAGGCCTCGGACCGGTCTGAACCGCCACGACTCGATCGAGCAAGAGGAGCTTGCTCGATCGAGCAACCAAAGATTTTCAGCTTTTTGAGTTTGATAAAGTGGCTGGATGTTGGATGTAGCAAAAACTCGATCGAGCAGGTGTTTGCTCGGTCGAGCAACCTGTGATGTTCAGTTTTTCCTCGTGTTTCTCTTCTTTTCTCCTTTCTTTCTTTTCGTTTCCTCGTTATGAAAGCGTCTTCCAATTGTATTAGCTGTAGACACTCAATAAAATTGTTAGATCGCTCCCTCACCACACTCAATAAAGCACAACTATATTAACTATCCAAACTAAATCTAATTAAACTATGACATTAATAATTAGGCTAATCGAAATAAAATTTACAAATAAAGTACAAGTAAATGCCGGGTTGCCTCCCGGTTAGCGCTGGTTTATAGCGGTCCCGCACGACCGTGTTACCTCAAAGTCATGGGGATTTATCAAGAGTGAAAAGGTCTACGGCCTCTATCACCCCTATAAATGCTCCATCGTAGTAGATCTTCAAGCGTTGACCATTGACTTTGAAAATCTCACCCTTGTCGGTTTGTAGTGAAACCGACCCAAACTTGTTTACCTCGGTAACTGTGAACGGTCCCGACCATCTGGACTTGAGTTTACCTGGAAACAAACGCAAACGGGAGTTAAATAATAATACTTTATCACCAACTTTAAATTCCCGCTGCAGGATATGCTTGTCATCCATTTCTTGGTCTTCTCTTTGTAAACCCGAGCACTATCATAGGCATGCAATCGAAACTCATCAAGCTCGTTCAACTGCATAAGTCGTTTCTCACCCGCCAGTGAGGGATCCATATTAAGCTCTTTTATGGCCCACATAGCCCTATGCTCAAGTTCTACCGGTAAATGGCACGCCTTGCCATAGACTAACCGGTATGGAGAAGCACCGATTGGAGTCTTAAAAGCAGTTCGGTAAGCCCACATAGCCCTATGCTCATTGAAATGCTTTCCTCCATCGCTAATGAGAGCACGAGGAACCCCAAATCGTGGGAAAATGATCTTCTGAAACAGTTTTATAACTGCTTTGGCATCACAAGTGAGAGTGGCAATGGCTTCCACCCATTTGGAGACATAATCAACTGCTACCAGAATATATTGGTTACCATGGGAAGATGGGAATGACCCTTGGTAGTCAATACCCCAAACATCGAATATCTCAACTTCCAAAATACCTGTTTGAGGCATCTCATGCCTTTGCGAAATATTTCCCGTCCTTTGACATGCGTCACAAGAACGGACAAAAGTAGTAGCATCCTTGAGAATAGTCGGCCAATAAAAACCCGACTGCATAACCTTAGAAAATGTCCTTGAGGGACCATGATGAGCGCCATATGAAGAAGAGTGACAATGAGAAAGGATGGCATGTACCTCACCCGCTGGAATACATCGTCGATAAATGCCGTCGGCACATTCCCGGAATAGATAAGGATCATCCCAAAAATACCTCTTGACATCGTGTTGAAACCTCTTCTTCTGCTGATAGGATTGATCTGAAGGCATAATTCCCCCAACCAAGAAGTTAGCATAATCGGCAAACCATGGAGTCTCCATGGTAATGGCAAGGAGATGATCATCAGCAAACGAATCATCAATGGGGATGGAATCTCCCTCTTCAAACCTCAGACGAGACAGATGGTCTGTGACAACCCTCGCGAATGCGGAATAATAAAACATTCAAGCATGTGAAATAATGTGCGGAAATACGGTATATAAAAAAAAACCTTTAAACATGCAAGATATATAACACGAGGTGTGTCAAAATGTTACAAACTAAATGCGGAATATACAACAAAGAGACGGGGTCTCTTAAAATGTTAGCAAAGAACAAGTGTTTAACCAAAACTAGCTACTATCGTCTAGAGGGAAATTCCGGGAACAACGGCCCGCTAAGCTCACAC
>JAIUZE010038892.1:0-21709 GCA_022085475.1 Heliosperma pusillum | reverse complement strand
TTTCCTACTAAGAGCATCGGCAACCATATTTGCCTTCCCTTCATGGTACAACAACTCAAAATCATAATCATTCACCAATTCCAACCATCTTTTTTTTTTTTTGGTGCAAATGTAAGCTTTGATTAATAAGGCACTAAGCCATTCAAATCACAATCCTTTTACAAAGAAGATCAAGATGATAAAACATACAAAAACTACACAACATACAAGACCTTCAATTACATTAGTTACCTATTCCTACACCATAGAATCTCTTCATGCTTAATACTACCAAGCTCTAGCTGCATAAGTCTCAACCTTGCTTGATCACGGACACCTTGAATTATCTTTTCAGGCCTCTTTACATAAGCTTCCAACCTGCACTTATTTCTACAAGTCCAGATGCTGTAGTAGACAGCCACTATTAGAGACCAATATACCTTCCTGATGAATCACTCCTCAGCCTCATCCTGATCAGCCCAGTAGGAGTGTGATCTCCATTGTGTCTGATTTGAAGCCACTCATTTAAGCACTCAAAGCATTTCTTAGCGAAACAGCAGTCCTGAAATAAATGGTGATGATCTTCAACTTTGTACCCACATAAAAAGCAGCTAAGATTTCCTGTAAAACCTCTTCTTTGCATCCTATCTAAGGTAAGCAATCTACCTCTGACAGCAAGCCAGTAGATGAAGCAATGTTTAGGAATGTTAAATCTATTCCAAGTGATGCAATACCAAACCACCCTAGTACTAGCAGACTCAGCCAGCCAGTTGTAACCTTTAAGGATGGAGTACCCATCCTCCTCCTGCCACTCCTCTGATTGAAGACCCTCCTTGAGAACCTCCTTGACTCCAAATATCTTCCTCCAAGCCCAAGAACTTGAGCTACTAGGAATATATGAGAGCCAATTCCTCCCTTTCAAATAAATCTTGTATATCCACTTAATCCATAGGTGATCTTTCTTGAGCATGATCCACCAGACTAACTTCCCAACAGCAGCAGTATTCCATATGGTACTATCATAAATGCCTAGTCCCACTTCCTTTTTACTCTTGCATAAAATATTCCAAACAACAAGCGGAGCCTTTGAGTAGGTGTCCTCCCCTTCCCATAGAAAATTCCCGCATAGAGCCTTAAGAGTATCAAGGACTCCCATAGAAAATTCCAACCATCTTCTTTGTCTCATATTCAACTCTTTTTGAGTAAATATGTACTTCAAACTTTTGTGATCGGTGAATATACGACAATGAACACCAATAAGGTAGTGTCTCCACACTTTAAAAGCATGAACAACGGCGGCCAATTCCAAATCATGAGTAGGATAGTTCACTTCATGAACTCTCAACTGTCTCGAAGCATAAGCCACCACTTTCGTACTTTGCATAAGTACACAACCCAAACCCATCTTGGAAGCATCACAATAGACATCAAAGTCTACTCCATCTTCAGGTAACGTCAACACCAGAGCGGTAGTCAACCTTTTCTTTAACTCTTGAAAAGTGGCTTCACAAGCTTCATTCCATAGGAACTTGGTTTCCTTCTTCAAAAATTGGGTCATGGGTCTAGCGAGCTTGGAGAAATCCTTGACAAATCTACGGTAATAACCAGCTAAGCCAAGAAAACTTCGGACTTCTCTTACATCGGTCGGACTCTTCCAATCAACAACGGCCTCAATTTTAGAAGGATCCACCATTAAACCTTCTTTAGAAATTACATGCCCAAGAAAGGACACCTTAGGTAACCAAAATTCACACTTGGAGAATTTGGCAAACCACTTCTGACGACAAAGAACACCCAAAATAGTCCTTAGATGAATAGCATGCTCTTCTTCGGTCTTGGAGAATATAAGGATATCGTCAATGAACACCACCACACACTTATCAAGGTACTCACTAAACGTGCGGTTCATTTGATCCATAAAAATAGCGGGAGCATTTGTCAATCCAAATGGCATCACCTTGAACTCATAATGACCATACCTTGTACTAAAAGCGGTCTTCGGAATATCGACATCACGAACAGGAATTTGGTGATAATCGGATCTCAAATCGATCTTGGAAAAAGTAGAAGCACCCTTTAGTTGATCAAACAAATCTTCAATCCTCGGCAAAGGATACCTATTCTTGATTGTAATTTGGTTCAGCTCACGGTAATCAATACAAAGCCTCATAGAACCATCTTTCTTCTTCACAAAAAGAACGGGAGCACCCCAAGGCGAGGCACTTGGTCGAATGAAACCTTTCTCAATCATATCATCAAGCTGCTTCCTTAACTCTTTCAACTCGGTTGGAGTCATACGGTAAGGAGCTTTGGCAATGGGTCCGGAACCAGGTACAAGATCAATAGAAAACTCAACATCACGCTCGGGAGGAATCCCGGGCAAGTCTTCAGGGAATACATCAACAAATTGACGAACAATAGGCACATCTTCAATATTTGGCAAAATGGTAGTTGAAGAAGTCACAATACACAAGTATGCTTGGTGACCTTTTCGTACGATACTCACCAAATTTATTGCAGAAATCAAAGACACACCTTTTCGGGGATGAGATCCCTTATAGGTTATTCTAACTCCTAAAGGACTCTTTAAATAAATCTTTTGATCTCGACACTCGAACCTATCATGATACAATGCTAACCAATCAATACCTAAAATTACATCGAACTCTCCTAGAGGAAACTTAAAGAGATTTGCGGGAAAGATAGTACCCATAGAGATTGGAACATTTGGATAAAGAGTAGAACAAGAGATAATATCTCCGGATGGTAAGGATATGGGAGTACCCTCACTAGATGTAGGCTTGATAGATAATTTATTAGCATACGTCGAAGACACAAAGGACATAGAAGCACTGGTATCAAATAGAATAAGACACGGTTGCTCTAAGATTGAGAACATACCCGTAATTATCTCCGGATGAGCGTCGGCTTCGGCTCGGCTCAGAACGAAGATAGAACCCTTAGGTTTGGCAATTGGAGGGGGCAACTTTCGATCAGGACAATCATCATAACGGTGACCACCCTTTTGGCAAAAGAAGCAAACATAAGGTCGGTTGAAACATGCTACACCGGGATGGCGTGGAAGTCTACAACGATTGCAAAAGCGACCTTGAGCTTGAGGAGGAGCATAAGGATTATGAGCCACGTTAGAAGTAACTCGGGGAATGAAAGGAGCGGGAGCTCTTGTACTTGCATTTGGAAGAGGATTGAATCTCCTCTTGTTGGCATAAGAGTTAGAGGAGGACGGAGTAAACGGTCTCTTCCCAAAGACATTTGGCCTAGGAGTGAAAGAAGGAGAGGGATTCTTCATCATAGCTTCATCCCTAATGGCCTTCATAGAGTTCTCGGCCCATAAAACATCATCATCTAAATCTCCAAAGGAAGTAGTATTCCTCCTCACTTTACTTTGAAGTAAAGCACTAAGCTTGTTGCGGTAGTAGAAAGCTCGATCCTCGTCATCTTTGATAAGCCTCGGAGCAAAATGAGCAAGCTTGTTGAACTCCGTAGTGAAGTCTTGTGCCGACAAATTACCTTGCTTGAAGTCAATAAATTCCTTGAGCCTTTGTTGCTTTAGCTCCTTGGGATAAAATCGACCTTCCATTAGAGCTTTGAAACAAGCCCAATTGAAATCATCTTCAAGAGTAGCGGTGGCGCTAGTAATCGCCCACCAATTATCTGATTCCCTTACAAGGAAGTGCTTTGCAATCCTTACCTTGTCCTCTTCACGGACTTGGTATAGATCGAATTGCTTCTCCATTTCTCGGAACCATTCTGATAGTTCGGCTCTCTACCATAAGGTATAATCTTACTTCTAGCTATTTGACCAGTTACCCAAGCGTAGCCTCCTTGATGGTTATCTTCTCTTCGAGGGGGGACTTGGTTGGCTAGAGCAATAGCCGCATCTTGTTGATTCTTCAACACTTGCGTAAGAGCTTCTAGCATAACGTTCTCTACTACTCGAGGTCTAACCATCTTCATAAGAAACAAAAACAAAACAAGTTAATCCTAACACTTAGCATAAACAAATAGACTACCATGTAAAATCCTTAACTTCTACCCATCTCTCATTTATTATTTTAAGGTCAAGTAGTTTAAATTTAGGGTTCACGTGTGTGCGTCGGGAGCGATAAAACTCTGATACCAACTGTGAAAACCCTCGCAAAAGCGGAAATAAAACATACAAACATGTGATTAATATAGCGGAAAATACGGTGTTTTTAAAACTTTTCACATGCAATTAGAAAGGTACGAGGAATGTCAATAATTAAAAACCAAAATATAAAATGTACTACAAAGAGACGTAGTCTCTCAAAATGTTATCCAATATCCAAGTTATTAGCAAACTAGCTAAACAACGTCTAGAGGTGATTCGTCCCGGCCAACGCCCGCTAGCTCACACCCGAACCCAAAATACCACAAGCAAAAAGCCATCCAATCAAGCAACCTGTTCATCCATGAAAAACATGAACGCCACAGTCAGTGGGGAGTAACTCCGGGTTCTCCCAGCCATATCACAATAAACGTACATAAACGGAAATAAAAAAGTAGAAGCATGCATATATAAATATACATGTGAAGTACGAGAAGGATAAATAGGCAATTCAATATATAAAGATAAGAGCATATGAAGTACAAATCAGTAACCATCATGTTATAGAATGACTCGGGGATGACACTCTTAGGCAACCATACACTCTCACTAGGGCTTGCATCTCACCGTTAGCGGCGTAAGTTTGATAAGATTGAGACTCGACAAACAAACCATGTCAAGTCATCCAAAGATCATGAATAATCAATCATATAATCATCCAACCAAACGTACAATACGTTGACGACATCTCTCACGGTAAATGCCACGCACTAGCACCGTGTACATGCAAGTATGATTAAAAGGCATCCACGGGATACAACATTTCCCTGAACGCATACACAATACAATTCATTTCGTATATGTAGACTAATTTCCTCCCGGTAGAACGACGATAATAATACGGTCCTAGTCTAAATCTGGCCAGACTCCCGAAATCACATTTTCCGGTTCGACATGCGATAAACATTTCGCATCCAAGACTCGGTCAATCATAGACGCCGAGTACCCCGAATTCGGTCAACCTTCACGAAAGAGGCGGAAAAGAGCACAAGCCTCACAACAAGCGGTACGCTACATGCATATGACACCACCTCGCAAGTATACAACATTTGACGGCCGGGTCGATCAACGCAAAGCGTTCGCCTCCCAACAACGTCGTCATATGCCCACTAACACATGCAATTAAGGAGTAAGGATACACTCCATGTTCCGACATTCCAGCCTTACGAACGTGGAGGTAGCCAAGAGAATGAGAGTACAAAGCACATAGAAAATTAGTGCTCAAACCGTAACATTTGTAAAACCGACTCAAAGTGGGACATATCAAAAACCGTCACAGAACATGCGATACAAGCGAAAGGATTATCATATATTCGAAACTTTAATATTCAAAGTCAATGGACGCTGCCAGCGTTCTGTCTCGGGCACACGATCCTTCGTTTTTCAACTTGTCAAACACATACTACAATCATAATTTATCAACACAAACTATCAATTCTCATATCAATTAACAACTAACAACAACCATCATCAACAACACAATTCCTATGATTACTAACCTTATTCTAAATACGATTTTTAACATAGAAAACACATTAAAACACGTAAATGATATCGAGTAACCCTTCACCGTTACCTTTTCGCGTCTTCAATCCGCGTCGATGTCCTCTTCTATCAAGAAGTAGTCTTTGTCGGGGTCTTGGAGGTCACCACCTACAATTAGACAATAAAAGATAAATATAATTCACCTTTGAGAAAGACGGATAAATTGAAAAGCGAGAAAGACGGTAATTTTATTACCAATACGGATAGAGGACGATGAGAGGGAAGGAATAAGATGAACTTAGGTGAATTTGAGCGAGAAATGAATGAGTAGTGACTATTCTAAGTTTGATCAAATATGGAGGCTAGGTTTTGGTGTTTACTTGATGAGGAAGAAGAAGAAGATTGAATGAGGGGGTTAGGGTTGTGAGGGAGTATATGAAGGAGTAAGTGGAAAACATGAGAAAAGCCCAAAAACGTCTTAAGACGTAACTTACTCGGAATCTCGCGTAAAGTCCAAATACGAACTCGGTCTAAATTAGACACGGAAAAATTTAATTCTAAACTAAAACTAAATTTCGCTGAAAAGTATCCGTATAATATTTTTACTATAAAAATAGGGTACATTTGCGGGTGTTACAACTATGATTTTTCTAAACCCGTAATCAACTTTGCTTTTAAATTGATTAGCATGTGAACCCCGATCCCTAGATCCTTTTCTTTATTGTATTGTTATCATTTTTATTCTAGCATTTATTAATTAGTGACAAACATTTGCCAATCGTACAAGATAGAGTTCTAACCATAACTATTCACAAGGATCTCCCGTCTCCCCGAGATCGACCCCTTACTTCCCTAATTACATTAATTTGTTGTTAGCCTAGTTTGGGTTATTTATCTTTCCTTAGGGTATGCGACAACCCTGTCAAATTTTCGCGCCGTTGTCGGGGAGCACGGTTTTGTTTATTTGTGATTAGTAGAGTTTTACCTTTCTTTTTTTTCTTTTCTTTTGTCTCGAGGAACACTTGTTCCTTGAGATTTTTCTCACCTTTTCCTTGTAGTATAGTGACTCTTTTCAGGTAATAGGAATATTTTCTTTCAAAGGGATTGCTTTATTTACTCTCAATGACTATCTATTTCCAACCTCCACAATGCGAGAATGAGCCTTTCCATGAATACCTCGACCGATTTTATAGCTATTATAACCATATTATCTCTCTTGGGTATACCCTTGATGAGACCTATATGAGACATGTCGTGCTTCATGGAATGCTCATTGAGTGCCGTAGCCTGGCTATGCAATTGAGTGGTGGAAGTCTTTATCAGAAGAGAGGAGAGGAACTTTGGATTTTCTTGAACTTTATGGCATCCCAATCTTGGGAAGAAACGCACCGACGGTTGAGAATCCAAGAGCAACTCAATGAAATCATGGCTCAAGTTCAAATGCTCAAAGGGCAAAAGGAAGAATCCGCGTTTAAAAGAAGTAAGCCAATCAATTTTCCTTATGCTTTTTCAGCCCCCCCATGTGAGTTTAATTTCTCCTATGCTTTTTCATGCCCCCCATGTGAGTCTAATTCTCCCCAATCATATGAATTAATAGATGACGATGATGATGGTCCAACCTTTTCTATTGAAAGTCACTCTAGTGTCGTTCCATTTGACAATTTTGAAACCCCTATTATTGATATTGACCATATGGTAGTTGGGATTTAGACAAGGATGTTGTTAAGACCATTTGTGACTCCAATGGAGAGTCGCCGATCGAGTCATCAGATTTCTTTGAAAATCCCTTCGCTAAGGATATTCCAGATTTATTTGAAAATGATACTGGGTTTTGTGAACGTACCTAGCCTTGAAATTAAGTGGGATCAACCACCCATTTTTTATTCCCACTCCTTTGATTCACCCTACCCCCAATTAGAGTCCACTAATGATATTTTGGGAACTAATTGTTTGTTCCATGATCTTAAACATTTCACTCCATCTCTCACTGACGAGTGGAGCAGTTCAGTGGTCATCTATGAAGTTTGTCCTGCGCACAATGATAAGATATATCAATTCTTACCTTCAATATTTCATGCCTATATCTTGTCAATTGCTTACATATGTTTTTGTATAGCTTATGCGCAGGTATATGATCGACTTCTAAGGGCATTGACATGCTTTTTAAGGCACAAAGAATGATTTTCATTAATAAAGAGTCTAGCAAGACATTTAAATAAAGTTTCGCGGGAGGCAACCCGTGTTTTATTATATTTTTGTTATGAAATAAATTATTTTTGTTGGACAATTTAATAATGTTAATTTTTAAATAATTCATTTGGTTTTGGTTCTAATAGATTTGACAATAAGACAATAATTTTATCTAGTATTGTAGTAGCTTGTTCATCACAGGTACTTTGGTGCTTGGGTTGTACTTTGCCCCCGTTTTCAAGCTAGCTTGGGGGAGCTGCTGCACGGTTGTATGTTTTCTTTTCTTTCTTTACCATTTTGTTGAGTCGCCCCCCATTTCTTAGTTGGTTATGTTGTCCTTCTTTGTGTTTTCTGTGCTTAAACTCGTTTCACACATTGAGGACAATGTGTTATTCTAGCTTGGGGGAGGGATTTAGTTTGTGTCGTTGTTTATTTAGTCTAGTTGTTTATTGAATTTGAAAATTTTGAAAAATCCAAAAAAATTAAAAAATTAAAAAAAATTTAATAAAAGTTGTGTGTTTTGTCCACCCAATTGTGTTGTGCATAATGTCATTCCTCAATGCATTTCCCTTATTGTAGCTTTTTAGCCAATGTTTCACGCTTTTGACGGGATTTTGCATACATGGGGAGGTCTTGTACACAGTGGGTGAGGGATTGATTTTAGACTTATTAGGCTTGATCTTGACTTTGGCAAACTACATATACGGTAAGGTAGAGCCTCCAGTGATCGGTACATCTATACCCGATCCCAATTAGGTGTGTGTAGTTTCTCCTTATGATTTGCGTCACATCAAAAACGTACAAGTATGGTTTTCATTCTATTTTTAGTGAGCATTACATTCATGATTTAAAAAGCATTTGAAGCTATTCACTTTGAATCCATTGCCTAAATTTAGCCCCTTTTCACATTGTTTCACATTTCATTAGTTACATGTAAAAATATTGCCTACCTTGTAAGTTAGTAGCTATACCGTTTGTGTTTGGGTGCTCATTTGGGATATTGTTCAAGTTATGTCAAAGTGATCTTGATTGGACGGAATTACTGATTGTCGTGCCGAAGAAAAAGAAAAAGAAAAAAAAAAGAGTTCAAAGAAAAAAAAAAGAATGAGAAAAAAAAAATGAAAAGAAAAAGAAATGAAAAAAAAATGATGTTGAATATGAAAGAATGAAAAGAAAGAAAGAAGCATGTATTGAAAAGAAAAAAAAAATGGTTTATGAAAAGAAGAAGAAGTTGTGAGTGTTATTTCCATGATCCGAAATTCAAAAAGTTGGGAAATTCAAAAAGTCGAGATGAAAATTAAAGGACTGGCAAGAACAGTTTAATGATCTAGGAAGGCTGAAAAGACGTTAGGACCCGTTAAAAAGTCAGTATGAATCCGAAAGGAATATACCATTTAAAGACTTGGACAACTATGATTTTTCTAAACCCGTAATCAACTTTGCTTTTAAATTGATTAGCATGTGAACCCCGATCCCTAGATCATTTTCTTTATTGTATTGTTATCATTTTTGTTATAACATTTATTAATTAGTGACAAACATTTGTCAATCGTACAAGATAAAGTTCTAACCATAACTATTCACAAGTATCTCCCGTCTCCCCGAGATCGACCCCTTACTTCCCTAATTACATTAATTTGTTGTTAGTCTAGTTTGGGTTATTTATCTTTGATTAGGGTATGCGATAACCTTGTCATCTCCCAAGAGAGGTAACTACTTCGGTAGCAGCAAGAAGAGCCCTTGAACCGATGATTTTTCCAATACTCAATAATATTTTTAACATTAAAATATTTACTCTGATGAATCCTTTAGAATATATGGGAAAGTAGTTATTCCTTAAATATTATATTATAGTGGAAAAGATACAAAACCTTGTTTACTTTTTCCCGGTAAAAAGCTCTACCATAATAGATTGATTACCTCTTTTATATTTCACAAATTCTTATTTGTGACTGGCAGTATCCCTGCCCGTCACAAGCTTGCGACGGGTATCACTTCCCCTCACAAATGACCCATTTAAGGGAAAAGGGGAAGCACATGGGGGGTGCCCCACATGTTCCCTCTACCCATTTTATTAGAGAAAAAACCCGTCGCAAGGTCCGACCCGTTACAAGGGAGACCTACTGTTTATATTTAGAAAGCACACTAGCAAAATGGAGTAATAACAAAACTCTCATAACATGGAACTTAACGCTACAAACTCATAGTAATAAAAGCCTATATTAAGGCAATAAACCCATAGTTCTTTCCATATTGTCTTAATAATACTTACCTTAAGTTTGTTTAGGATTCTAATCTTACAATATTCAGTCCTTAATTTTTGTATAAATACCTGTATTGATATAAAAATATATACTCTCTTCACCCCAATTATTTGTTTACTTTTACTTTTTGCACAATTATAAGGAAATGATTGATGGCTATTTGTGCATGGTTGTACTTGGTGGATGACAAGTTGATAATAGAGTCATTAGATAATCAAATTATTGATAAACTACCTTCATAATATAGAAACATAAACAAATAAATGAAAAATCTTAAAATATAAAAAAGTAAACGGATAACTAAAACGGAATACAGTTGGTCTTGCTTCAGACGGACCATTTTGGTCTGAAGCCATAAGACGGAATTTTGTAACAACTTTACAGTTAGATATAACCACTATTGAAAACAAGTTGATATAAGCTGTAGTTACATTTTATCAAAAAGTGGCAATATAATCCCGTCTTATTTTTCAGACGGAAATAGTCCGTCTGAAATAAGAATTTGCAAAATATACATCTTTTCATAATAAAACTTAAATAAGAATTTATGTGCATATAAAAATGGAATAGTCGTAGAATTAACAGATGATAGCGAACCATCTCACTCGAGGTTCTCGTGCACCCCCATTATGGGGCCCTCGTGGTCCTTAGTCGTAATAATCACAAATTAGGTCTACTTTTTTTTTATATTGGAGTTATTTGTTCACTTTTTTCTTGGGATTTTCTATAACAAAGCCGCAATTCAAATTTGGATCTAGATTCCTTTATGGTTGAATTCAATTATTTATTACTCTTCGAGTCTTCGGTCATGGTGTCCTTTCATTTAGAAACAAAGACTATGAAAAGAGTGACAGACTATTTGTAATTTCACTTGGGAATAACTATAGTCTAATTGAGTGATTAAATTAGTCATATAAAACTTTTATAATATTAAAATGACTACAATTAACTGAGACAATAGGACGACAATTCACCGGAACAAAGGAATATCAATTAGGTAAAGAAAAAGCATATTATTATTTTTCATTTTATTTCCTTTTTATTCTAAAATTGTAAGTTATAGTACTCGACTCATGTCTTTCAAATTGTTTCTCATTATATATGAAGAAAAGATAACAACCATAAAATACGACATTGTTTATAGCAATAGTAATTAATCATTGTTGTTTCAATGTTAATCTAATTACTCCCCTAGATAATATTATCCATGTTCATTAATAAATCGACTAACTAAAACCCCTTGTTCCTATAATCAATTCGATACCCCGGTTGGATCGGGGAAAACGCCAACAAAAAGATCGCTTGAATTTAATAAGGATCGCTTGGATCTTTAGTTTCTTTAACTTATGCCTTATACCAAAAATCATACTTCGTGCTAAAAAAATGTTTTAGGTCCAGCCGAAAATAGGATAAGGTTTGTTTATTTATCTTTATATTTATTTTAAAAATATTTTTTTATTATTTATATATATAAATTTAATCGAAAAGGAATTTTCAAAAAAAAATTAAAATGATTCGTACGAAGAGAGGGTATAGTTTTATGGCAATTTTTTTAATACTTTTGGAACCGCTCGTTAAATTTGAGATAAATTTATTTGATTGTTGACATGTATGGCCTATGGGTAGTACGGCTAGTCAAAAGACCAGATCATCCCGGCCCGACCCAGCCATCAAGGCACCATTTATCTGGCCCGTCCAACCCTCCCCTAGCCCAGAACTACGCGCTCATACTTCGAACCGATCCCGGGCCCCCACCCCTGGCTCGACCCGCCTCTATCCTGGACGACCCACACCCGGCCTGCCCCTACCTACGGCCGATTCGGGTCCCTCACCCCTAGCCCGACCTGTCCCAAAACCGGCAGCTCGGTTCGTCTCGACTGGTTGACCAGCCCTAATGTGTTATGTGTAGTTTGCCTCATTTTAAGGCATTATTACTCTAATACTACTAATGATTAGTAAACTACTATGTTAGGTGATTTTACTCTAACAATAATTCTTGTATAACTAAAACCGTTTTATAGTGTTATAATAAACCACGTCTTAATTACAATGATACATAAATAGCCCCACTAAAATAACTTATACTAAACACTAATTTTCTATAATAGGGCATCTATGTCTTTTGATACATGGTTTTACAATATTTTAGTGTAAAACTGGTTTATAGAATACTTATTCGACAAATTTTAATAATAATGAAATATATGTAGATAATCTTACGAGCAAAACGGGTTATTTGACCTTTGTTATTTGACCCACCAACTTTTGTTCTTTCCCCTTTGTTATTTTAAAATTCGATTTTTAAAACCGCTTTAAAAATAAAACCGAATTTCAAAACAATTGAAATATTAAACAACCTTAACGTGTTAACGAACAAAATTATCGTTTTAACGTTAATTTTTGTATCGTATTTAACGATAATTAATATAAAAAACGCTAACTAATAACAATCATTTGACTTTTTTTCAAAAAAATACCGATTAAATACGGAAAAACTTCAAACGACCATAACTTTGCGCTCGGGTGTCCGTTTTCGATGATTTTTTTTTTTTCAAATCGCTTATCTCGACGAGACGAACGCAATGGTAAAAAAATTGTTTTTTCAATGGCCCATTCGTGTAAAACACACGAATTGGCCTGGGCCGATTCATGTGGTTTACCCATTCGTGTAAATCACACGATTGGGCTAAGGCTGACTCGTGTGATTTGCACGAACTGGCCTAGGCCCATTCGTGTAAATCACATGAATCGGCCCAGGCCAATTCGTGTGTTTCAAACGAATGGGCCACTGAAAACAATTTTTTTTTACCATTGCATTCGACTCGTCGTGATACGCGATTTGAAAAAAAAAATCATCGAAAACGGACACCCGAGCGTAAAGTTATGACCATTTGAAATTTTACAGTTTTTAATCGGCATTTTTTTGTAAAAATTTAAATGATTGCTATCGGAAAATGGAAATTCGTAAATCGAAATGTACCGTCCCATTTCCGGTGTTTCGACAATCTTCCTCTTCATTTTCCGTGTTATCCCGTTCCTCCTCGTCATTTTCGTGACCCGTATTGTCGTTCCCATCATCATAACCGCTTTCCTCGCCGTAACGATAATTATTGTATTCATCGTTATAACGATAATGTTGTTGCGCGTTCCAATCGTTTGCAAATCGAGGTTCGTTATCTAATTATTGTACGAATTATAAAGATAATCGAAAAATTCATTACCGTAACTCATTTTCGAATTAAAGGAAAAAATGAATTTAGAGAGATGTTTTAGTGAGAAGGGAAAAATTGTAAAGTGAAATGAAATTGGGGGGCGGGATGAGTAATATAGGGGCGGGATATAGCAATTTTCTAAATAAGAAATTGATAGTGTGAGACACGAGTGACGACAACACACGTCTTACGTGAATGGTTGGCAATTGGCAATTGGCAAATGTGAGTATAAGTTGTGATAAAGGTTGTGAGTGAGTGATGGAAAAGCATTGACATGATGAGCGGCGAACAAGATCCGCTCCTGCACTCCTCTAAAACCAAGGGTGGTCTTAGAACTCTCCCTTTTATCATTGGTATGCATTTTCTCTCTTTCTTTCTTACATATTTACCGATTTTGGTATCACCTTCACTACATTTTCACTGTAATTACAATTTACGGTTGGTGGATCAATTATATATGCATGGTCATTGTTGTATAATCCAACTAAGTAAATGGAATTTTCCAAGGTAATCACTTTCCTTGCTCATTCCTCTTGGACAAATCCATTTACCTTACTCAGAATAAGGGCATGTTTATGTTTGACCTAAATTCTTAAAAATGATGAGCTTAATTTTTCAAAATGAGTTTTCAAAAACTAGAAGCACTTAATTGGCGCTATGGCGCTTCTCTTTTTATGGACAAAAAGAGACATTTTACTTTTGAGAAACTTTTTTTACCTTTTAAATTATTGTGCGGTTTGGCCAAAAAGTGCTTTTGAGTTCAAAAACACTTTGAAAAGTTAGACCAAACACACTAAATCATTTCTAAATGGGCTCAAAGGCTAGTTTTTAGGTTGGAGATTTAAAAAAAAAACTGACAATTCCGAGATATACTTGTCCATTGGTAATTTCTTTTAGTGAGAGCTTAAGACGGGTCGAGTAGGTAATAAAGACAAAATTTTTGGTATATTATAGACAATAAGTGGGGTGATATGATATGTATTTGACCCGTATTGAGATAATGTCCGTCTGAAATGAGAATTTGTGAATTTCTTTCGTGAACACCATGAGATTAGAGGTGGTCATCATGGGGTTTGGGCCCATGCGTTCTTGGCCGGGCTAAGACCAAACAAATAGCCCATTTATAAGGTTGGGCTAGGTCGGGCCAAATGTTTGAACATATTTTGCAAGCCTAAATGGGAAAGAGTGGACTTTTGGGCTCAAGTGGAGATTTACGACTTGTCCGGTGAGATAAGTAGCCGCATATTGTGCAAGAGTACCTTAAATACATGCTTAGATAATAAAATTACGACAATTGGTAAAAAAATATTATGAATCGCATATGAATTGTTCGATAAAATATAAAGAAAGACCATTATAACAATTTTAGAATGTTTAATCATGTACTCAGACATATAATCTAGATTAAGTAGACATTGCTCTTTAACTTTAATGAATACACATGGGTTTTACGATTTGTTTTTAAACAAAATAGTTACTTCATTCTAGAGGGTTGTCCTATAACATAGGACTCGCCGAAAAGGAGAGAAGACCAGAGATAACATTTTATTTTCATTTATATTTTAATTTAATTTCAACAACCCGACATTTTATGATGAAAATTAACACATTTAAATGTACATGATACCAATATCAAATTTTTGGCTATTAAAATAAAATATTGTTTTATAATTTTATTAAGTACACTATTTGGTTTTTTGGTTAATGGACAAGTCTTATGTATAAAGTGGTCTCTTAAACGACAATTTCTGTTGCTACGTTTATGTATAAAGTCTTAAAAAATTGTCCTCTTAGATCAATTTGGTCCAGGCTAGGCCAAAATTTGAACCAAAAGCTTGGCCCAAACTTAGCTCAAAATTACAATCGACCTTTTTAGGCCGCACATGACCGATTTTTGGGCCTAAATAAAACTCCCTCTGCAAAAAAAGCGGGTCGAGTTGGGCCGGGCCGGGCCAGGCCAGTGAGCTTGGACCATTTGATCCCTTCTACATAATACAGATTAAAACTTTGTATTGGATATTGTCCCACACTCCCACATCAGTAGATTTAGAGTGAAGAGACTATTCAAGTCCTATAAGTTAAAGGGCTACTTGTTCTATAATCCAGCTGAGGATTCAACAAACTCGTCAACTGGACATAAAATGGAGGTCTAGTAACTTCATTTCATCTTACCTTCAATGCCAACTAATCCAAGTTGAGATGGAATGAATTAAACATCCATTTTTAAGAGATGGAAAGGTTACTCAGTCGTAGTTTCCAACTGATCGAAATTGAGATTTTGACTCAGCGTTTCATATTTCATGCAATGACCAATTATTACAGACTATGTTTTAATATTTGAATGGATTGCATACAGTAAACAAGGCATTTGAAAATGTGGCAAGTTTGGGGCTGACACCGAATATGATAGTGTATTTGATGGGAAGTTATGGGATGAAGTTGACGACCGGCTCCAACTACATTTACTTCTGGTCCGCTGCCATGAGTTTTACTCCTGTCGCTGGAGCTTTCCTTGCAGATTCCTGTGCCAGTCGCTACCATATGATCGGGGTTGGTTCCGTCATCAGTCTCCTGGTATACCTCTTCGTTTACACAATCTTTCTACTTGTTTGCATCTTCTACATACTCTCTCAGTCTAATTATGTACTCTCTCTGTCGAGTCATTTGTATACCAGGCCATTTTCATTTTAGGTCTCTCATTCATTTGTTTATCTTTGTATATTATGAAGATTTTCTATGAGTAATCCCCCTATGACACTATTGTCCGCTCCTACCCACAAATGGTCCCCTCACCTCTCCTTTGTCTTTGTGCCCAAAACAAAGGTAAACAAATGACCGAGACGAAGAGAGTATATAGATTCTTAACATCATGATAAAATCCCCTGCTGTTAATAAAAAACGATTTATGTTTCAGGGGATGATTTTTCTTTGGTTTACTGCTATAATTCCCGGTGCAACTCCATGTATCGAGTCTCAACCAGATGAATGTCGATCCCCAAGCTTACTCCAACTTGGCCTTCTAATTTCGTCGTTTATTCTAATGTCGCTTGGGGCAGGAGGAGTAAGGTCATCTGCCTTTCCATTTGCCGCCGATCAGTTAAGTAGTGATTATATCGCAAGAAGTCCAAACATCATAGAGCGAGTCTTAAATTGGACTCAGTTTGCGTCTGGAATTGCTGCTATAGTTGCAATGACAGTTTTGGTTTACATTCAAGAAAACTATGGTTGGAAAGTCGGGTTTGGAGTTCCTGTTGCATTTATGCTTTTGGCTTTTCTTTCTTTTTATATGGCTTCCCCCATGTATGTCAAGTTGAAGCCCAAGGGAGGGTCGCCTGCATCATTTGCTCGGGTTTTGGTGGCTGCATGGAAGAAGAGACATCTCACTTTGATTGGAAGAGATGATCTACTCTACTATCATAGGAAGGGATCAAGATTGAAAATCCCAACAGATAAATTAAGGTCGTCTTTCTTTGCCACTAATTTTGAAGTACATAATATTACACCTCAATTGTTAGCTTAAGCTTTTTGTTGAAATTGTTGAACCCCAAGCCAAAGGTTTAATACCCAAATACTAAAAATGATTTAACTTGGTAATCTTCTAAAAATGAGTCCGTATCCTGAACTCTCAACTGTTCTTACTACAATCTTATGGTAAACGGTCTCATAGAGTAATAATACAAACTACAGAGTATTTCTGTAAACAGGCTGCACTTCTTTTTCCACTTAATATTTGTTATAAAGACAATCTCAATTCTTGAAGCAATTGTCATTGTGTGTAAGTGTGTAACCCGAAAACGGACTCCCTCTTATAACATGAGTAAGACTGGGTATGTTCAACCCTCTCACTTGCAGGATGGCTCTTGAAGCATAGTGTTAGTGTTGTGGTTTCAAGACTGAATTTCCGTCTTTCTTACTCTCTCTATTTCTACATTCATTTCCAAAGCGAAATACCATATAATCTGTGAAAGTATGTATAGGTTCTTAGACAAGGCGTGCATCATTGTTAATGCTAAGGAAGAACTTACCTTAGATGGAGAGGTTTTAAATCCCTTGGCATTGTGTGAGATAGAACAAGTAGAAGAGGTCAAGGCAATCATCAAGGTGCTCCCAATCTTGTCAGCAGGGATTATAGTGTCTGTTAACGGCATCACAACTGCAAGCGTTCTCCAAGCTCGCTCCATGGACCGTCATCTAACCGAAAACTTTGAAGTTCCAGCTGGCTCGTTTGGGTCCTTCTTAATCTTCGCAATTGTACTATGGATCCTCATTTACGATCGAATACTAATCCCTTTAGCCACAAAAATTCTAGGTAAACCCGCCCACTTGACCCCTAGAACCCGAATGGGGATTGGGTTGGTACTTTTTACTATTTCGGTAGGTGTTGCCGCCATCATAGAGGGTGTTCGTCGTGAAAAGGCAATCCAACAAGGTTTTTCGGATAATCCAAGTGGTGTGGTTAACATGTCGGCCTTTTGGTTATTATTTCATTCCCTCTTTGCTGGTGTGGCTGAGGCGTTTCTCGTGATCGCCCAAACCGAGTTTTTTTATTCCGAATTCCCCAAGACGATGTCAAGTATTGCCACGAATATCGGATCATTGGGTGGTACAGTGGCGAGTTTGCTATCAACTTTGCTGATGAACACAATTGACAGTATTACAAGTAAGGGTGGGAAAGAGAGTTGGGTTTCCAGCAACATAAACAAGGGTCACATAGATTATTACTATTGGCTTCTAACCGGGCTGTACTTGCTCAATTTCTTTTATTACCTTTTCTGTAGCCGGGCTTACGGCTCGTCTGATGCTCAATACATGTTACGGCCCGATGATGATATGATTTCTGATGAATGATTTCATCTTAAGTCCCCCTAATTTCATCACAAATGTAGGCACTGAATATTATAATTTTTGTAAATTAGATTTAAGTGAAGTAAACTTATTGCTTACGGAGTAAAGAAAATTTAAAATAGTTCATTTTCTAATACCCTATATGTTTACATTATGTAATAAACTAAATTGAAATTTAGCCTTATAGAAATTGAATTTCCTTGCGGAGGCCTTAGACGATTTTTTGCATGCCTTGGAAACTTTACCCGAATTATAAGAATTCTTAGCCGTGAGTTCTATTTGTTGGGGTTTTTTCTTACTAACTTGCGGCGGAAGCCGGTCACTACAACAACAAACAAAGTATAGGGAGACCGTCTCATACACACACAACCGCAATAAAAGGACGATACTACCAAAGTAAGTAAAGTGCAAATAAAGTAGAACAATCGAGACCACAATTTTACGTGGAAAACTCCTTCTCAAATAAGGAGAAAAACCTCGGCCTCTCGGCAAATCAATCCCACTAGTAAGAGATATATTGTTCAAGGTTCCAACAACACAACCAACACAAGCTCAACAATAAGTTTATAATCGAAGGAGATATAACACTAAATTGAAACTACCCATGTCAATTTAGTACTCTCACCACCCAAAAGATCTACCACAATACCCATCGAAGAGAACCCAGTACACCGTTACCAAAGGAGCGTTGATGTAGCTTGAACCACCCTTGAGCTAGATCGGTTTCGAGTAGATTGGAACAAATCACCGTCTTGTATTTGTCACTCACTCACTCAAACCCTAGGTCTCTCTCACTCTCTTTTAAGGTTGTTAAACACTCCCCCTCACTAGACAAATGTGTTCTCACCAAATGTGTGAATCTTACCCGTGCTCCCTTGTGCTCTCTGCCTTTAGTCTCAAGTAAAGCCCCTAAAGAGCACCTCACCTCTTTCTCTTGGGCTTACCACAAAAATCACGTGAGAGAACAAAATAGTCAACTTAATTGACTAAAGCCAAAGGCCCACACTATTTCACAAATGGGCACCAAATATTCAGTAGCCCATTGCACGGTTAAACATACCAAAACCAATTTCACATATTTTAGGTCTTTTTAGTTTTTCCAACACAAATAAATACTAGACGAGTACTTGCTAGTAATTACAGTAAGCGGTCTTTTATATTTGTGATTTGGGGAGAATTATCTCAACAAATTCCTCTCTCGACCCAAATCTCCAAATACCTCTACCTCCTCACAAAAGTGGTCTCTTTTCTTCACACCGACCCCCTTTTTCTTCACACCATGTCCATCGACATATCAAATGTTATTCGCCGTCTTCCTTCCTTGCGTTACCAAACTTTTCCCGCGATACACCTTGCACCACTTACCACTACCAACATACCGATTCCCTTGAGATGTCAACACACCCAAAGAGCCAATGTTAATTAGCACATGACTTAGGTACATACCTCACATTTTTGAAACTTCTTATGGTGCATGATCTATGGATTGGCGGTTACTATTTCAAAATTTGAATTTGTTAAATGAGAGACATGCGATCCAAGATGGATACTATTGTGATACAAGAGTTTCGCGATCCTTTCCAAACTGTAATACACGGGATACCACGGATGGATAAAACGAGGAACAAGCGTGAAAATACGCATTTGTGGAGTCGCCACCAACTTTTGTGAAAAGTTGGAACCGTTCGAATACTTTATGTCGTGTCAAGACACAAAGTGATGACATGAACACTGAGAACTTGTTACCCTTAACATTTTATGTCCAGAATGACTTTCATGGATGCAAATGAACACGGATGTTCACAGAGATCTGGAGTAAGGGGCGAGGGTACGTATTAGGAAGTTCTTTTGATCGAACACCTAATCCCGCCCGCCTCAATAGCGGCCTCTACAAATGATTAGGGAAACTCTTCTGTTATCGATGTGTTGCCGGTTATATGTATGCAATGCAACATCCACATTTTAATCTTAAAAAGTGAACTTAGACTAGTCAGTTGAACATGTAATTTAGCAGTTAATTAGGTCGAATTAGGATTTCGATTGAATTGGCATGTGAGAACACAAGTAATTAAATCATACAATGAATCAATAGAACTATAAAAGAAATATTACAATTGATTACAACGAATATGGGATCTATGTCGGAAGTATGTTTGGAAGATTAATTGAAACCAAGAAAAGAATTAATGATACTAAACGAATCAGATTAGCAGCGATATTAAGAATAATAGTCGATTAACTAACTAATTAAACTATGTCAAAGCGAACCAGGAAGTTCAGAGACAAAACCTAGCCCGGAACAGACGCAACATGAAGTGCGTCCTCTGGAAGAAGCGCAACACTCTGTGCGTCTGTTCCGGAGTTGGGTTCTGGCTGTGAAGCCATAATCTCAAACAGTTAGTGTTCGTTGGTAATTTACGGTTTATTAATGATCTATAAATCGAATTTAAGTGGTTTAAGTAATATTAATTACAATAACTATATCAAAGGCGAATCTAGAGACTAAATATAGACGAATCTAACCTCTAAAGACAAAATTGATAGATGGCAAAAACCCATTAATATTGACTATTAGTGATTTAAGACAAACTAACTAAATAAAGAAAGACTAAAGAACAGGTTTGAAAATTTTTTTGACATACTTCCGACATAATTTTTACATTAATTAAAATAAAGTACAAAAGATGGGATTAAACACCCTCAGACTTACATGTTGACGAAACGAGATATGAACTTAAGTTATCGATTTAGCGACAGCTCGACTCGAATGTAAAGAAAGTGCCCTCGCAAGAGGAACGATCGATTAATTAAGTTGATTAAAATTGATTAATTGTTGAGTTGGTTAAATTAGCAGGTCAATGCAAACGTGACAGGTACCGAGAAGGATCTGAGCTTACGTGGTCGATTGATCAAGCACGTAGTTGTCGAAATGCTTAGAGCAAGGTCTAGAATTCAAAGAGAGAGAAAAAAGGCGCAGAACACTCGCGTGCCTTGAAAGTGTGCAGGAACCTCTTCTTATATAGGGAGAAATCCGAAGAGTTTTGGAATAACTCGAACACGTAAAGAAATCCAGAAAATATTCCGAAAACAGGCAAAACGAGCTAGGGAAAAGGCGCAGAAGACATTGCGACTCTTGGAAGAGGCCCAGCAGGCACTGCGACTCTTGGAAGAGGCGCAACTTGTGACACCCTCAAATTTGCGGAAAGAAAAAAATAATTTAAATACATAACAAAGGGTGTCATAAATAAAAAGGTTCTTTACAAAAGAAAATTATATTATACAAAAGAAATATACAAGACGGGAGACATATCTCCCGTATAAATACGGAAAATAAAAGAGTGTATAATAATATACAATCTAAGAACCGAATATAGGTCCAAGGTAAATACTTCGCTCGCTAGCTCGTCAATGTACCCCCAAATATGCATCACCACCTGTTCGACCGCATTAAATATAAACACGGAAGCCACAGTCAGTGGGGAGTAACTCCGAGTTCTCCCCGCCACGAAATGTCGAGTTTAATGAAACATGAAAAACATAAAAGCAATGTATATAGAAAATACAAAACCTTAACATATATGATA
>JAIUZE010038882.1:0-19393 GCA_022085475.1 Heliosperma pusillum | reverse complement strand
CAGTATCATCAATATTGTTCCGGATTGTTGGTGGCAGTGTGAGAAAAGCTTTTTACTCTTAACCGGAATTGTTCCGGATTATTTAACATCTTTATTTATTTGATGTCGGATGAATGGAATGTACTTTAATATAAAATCTAGGTTATTCCTAATGAAATCAATGAGAAAGAATGTTGTTTAAAGTGTTTGAATTGATGTTCAATATTTTGATGTTTGATCAATATATAGCGATAATCTACTATATATATATAGAAGTATATAAAAAAGGGTTTAGGGTTTAGGGTTTAGGGTTTAGGGTTTAGGGTTTAGGGTTTAGGGTTTAGGGTTTAGGGTTTAGGGTTTAGGGTTATTTTGAAGTAACGCACGTATACTAATAATTAATATATATATTATTATACTTTGTATTACATTAGTTTGATCTAATTAATTAAAAGTGATCCGACCCGAAAATGATACTTAATAATCACGCGGATAATAAATAAAGATTTCAATCGAATTAAATTAAATAACCCGATACTAGCTAATTAATTTTGGGTCGGACAGTTCCAGGTTAGTGATGCAAAAACGGCCCGACTCGATATATAACCTCATCCGCTTGACCTGGAAAATGATCGACGACAATTAACATTCCCGAAATAGACACCAAAGCCGAAAGGACCCGGCCCTCGCTCGCTCCCTGACCCAAACTAACCCGTTAAAGTTACACACCCTACGAATCTAACCCGATCGGAATATGGCCTAGTAACCATTTATTTGTTGATAAAACGTAATAAGTATAATAAGTGATAAATAATGTGGGGTGTGGTGATAAGTAATAATTAGTGATAAATGTGGGGTAGTTTTGATGGCCGTCAATATATGAAAATAACCATTTGTTGATAAAACGTAATTAAGCGAGACGATAAATAACAAAAACCGTAAAGATAATTAATTAATGGAAAATAGATGTGGATTATTATATTGTAAGGGGCCGGTTTCTTCAATTTTATGTGGTTAGTTATTTATTTGATTATAAAGATCGGACTAAATAGGTGGTAAGTTGTAAACTTTTGAACCCAATAATATATTATAGGTGGTAAAAAGCAAAAACCGTCCCTTTTAATTTGAGCATATATATATATATGCATCAATATCCGTCCCTTTTAGCGTACTTGAACGAAGTCGATCGACCCCATTATTTAATTTGGGAAACATTGACGTGTATATATAATACTTGCATTGATTGATGAATCTGTTATTGCAAAGTACGAGGTTAATGATCCGGAAGTCATCAGTATTATATATCATGCATCAATAATATTATCATCATGTTCCGAAACCACCCGATCCGAAACCACCTGATGACACGTGCCCCCGGCCCAAAAGCGATCGACCCGAAGTAGCTACTAGCTAGATAGTGGATTGCCCGATCCGTAACTGGCCACCCGATCAGTTTCAGGTTAGTGATGCGTGATTATAATAACCGGCCAGTACCTTAAAAAGAAAATGACCCGATTCGAGAATCACTAGACTCGATATATATAATAACATCCGCTTGACCCGGAAATTATCGACGACCCGCCCAATTATAAACATTCCCGAAACAGACACGAAGCCTAAAGGACCCTCCCCGACCCAAACTAATAATAACCCGATCGATAAAGTTAATTACAAACCCGCCGAATCTAACCCGATCGGAATTGATTCCCAAACCCGATCCGAGCTAATAATTAAACGTAACTTACGCCTATAATATACAAATCTTTAAATAACATAACAATTATGATGTACTATACCTATATATATATTATAAAATTAAATTAATTAATTAAATTTAAAGCAAAGTTAAATAAATTAAACGTAATTAATGAATTTATTTTCGTGCCTCAAATTTTAATACCGCGCGCGTATCTGAAAAATTAAAAAAAAAAACACATAATCTATAAAAACGGTTCTTTATAATACCACCGTTGTTATTTCTTTCAACAAGGGGTCATCCTAAAGAAACCGTTGTCATAGTGTTTATTAGATGTAAGTCATAGTGTTTATTAGATTTTTCCTTTTGGCGCATTTTGGTGAAAATATATAACAACGGGTGTCGTTACCGTTGTCATTACTCGATAACAACGGTGGTTTTTAGTATAACCGTTGTCAATAGTTTCTCTTAATAAAAAATAATTTACAATCCTATAGAGTAAATTAAACACACAAATAATTTACAATCACGTACATTATCATCATCATCATCCTCGTTTACAACACAAATCTTTTTGTTTATTATCATCATCATCCTCCCCGTTCTCTTGATCATCATCCTGCTCGTTCTCTTTATCATCATCCTGTTTACATTTTCATTATCAGGTAATTTTTGTATTTCGTCTTTAGGGTTTTAAGATTGAAGTTCAACTTTTTGTTTTCATTTTCTATTTATCGTTCTCTTTATCATCTAGTTTCATTCCTTTCTAAGTTTTTAGAGTTTTAGAATCTCTGCATGACTCTTTATTTGTTCAGTTACTGTTTCATTCATTTTAAGGTCTTAGGGTTTTAGAATCGTTGTATGCATGACTCTGTTCCGTTACTATTTCATTTCTTTTGAAGGTCTTTGGGTTTTAGGATTATCATGGGTGAAAAACGGAAAAGAGTACAAAACAATGATAAGGGGGATAAGCCTGGTGAGAGGGGTGCTTCGAAGTGCCCTGCAGCCCTTGCAGCTATAGCGGCAAAATAGCCGCTGCCTATAAAATGGAGTGTGAAAAGTGTTCCTACTGGTCCAAATACTGGCCATTTATCCACTTGGATTGGAGTTACAACCAAACAGTTTGCGCCTATTGATTTAGATGATTTCAGGAATATAAATTCTGTATTGCAGAAGTTACTCTTGACCCGTATAAAGGTATGATAATTTCTTTAGCTAAACACCATTTTATTTTGCAGAAGTTACTATTACATAAGGCAGGAAGCCGTATAAAGGTTCGTATAAAGGTATGATATTAGACAGCCGCTTATTAGTATATATGATGATGATGCAGGAAGCTTTCGATATTCCAGACTGCCATGATAAGTATCTATTACGTAAGGCAGCGGCAGTCTTAAAGGCAGTGGAGGTGTGACCTTGCCAAATTACACTTGTATGTCGACAAGGAGACGGGGCAGATGCATAAGAGCCCACCGACAAAGTACCCCAACATCACTCAGCAACAATGGGATAATTATAAGGCGAAACGAGCTACTGAAAAGTTTCAGGTTAAGTATCCATGCCATATGTTTACATTTTTGTAAAACTCTACTTAAGGTTACATTTTTCTAAAAGTTTCAGGTTACATTTTTCTAAAACTCTACTTGTATCTATAATTTTCTAATTGTCTCATCTACTTGCGATTTTATATGATTTGAAGAGCGTTAGCGCCAGAAATCGTGCTAACATCTCACAGAAGCGGGGGGGTATATTATGGTTCTCGAGGCGGTTACAGATTGATAGAAGAAAATCTCGTAAGTAGCATCTATATATTAGATTTTTTTAATCATACTTGGACTTGATATACATGTATACATATATTATTTTTGAGTTAATGTGTAGGTGTCAAAGGGAGTGACCGACTTGAATCGGCACGTAACTTATAAAGAAGGGCACACGCCTAAAGGATCCCGAACATGTAACGAATATGATCAGGAAGTCTTGACCAACATAGTAAGTATCATTTTATTAAGACGGGTTTTTAATAACTTTATTGTTTAATTCTTGTATGTCTGACTATCTATTTATTTTAGTAACAAAAATAAAATTAAGTTTATTTAATATATTATAGGAGAATGTTCTGAAGGAGGTTGCGGAAGGGAAATTCACTCCAAGTGGTCGTGACGACGTTCTTGCTAGAGCGATCGGCCGTCCCGAGCATCCAGGTCGATTGAGGGGCGTCCCATTACATGTCGGAGTCACGAAATATTATGGGACAACTAGCCCGAAAAAGAAGAAGAAAAATAAGGGGAAGACTGACATGGTACCATTTGTTATTGTCATTTAAAATTCACATGTTATTGTTTTAACAAAATGCTGATTCTACATTTTGGGCGTGCAGGTTCAGTTATTGGCCTCCGTGATACTGAAGATGAATTCTGGAGGCAAGTCTTCCGAAGAAGAATTGAAGATGATGGAGGATGTCATTAAAAAGGGTGAGGTAGTGCAACAGATTGGTCAAGAGGCAGACACTACTACCTTGCCAATACATGAGGAGACGGCTGAGAAGATGGGTGAGGTACCTACTGCTGCCGAGGTTTTAATACCTCAAGCCGATAAGGTAAATATGACTTCTTCTTTTTTTTCTCCATTTGTTCTTTCCAACAGCCATGCCTTTGATTGGTTTATTTTATTAGGTAAATGAGTCTGAAAAGGGGACGCAACTTGAGGAGGCGGGTGAGGTACCTAATGCTGCTGAGGTTTTGATACCTCAAGCCGATAAGGTAAATACGACTTAACCATTTTGAACGTCTGCATTTGTTCTTTCCAGCAGCCATGCCTTTGATTGGTTAATTAATTTTATAAGGTAAATAACTCTGAAAAGGGGACGCAACTTGAGGAGCCGGCTGAGAAGACGGATGACAATAATGAGGTATGTAGATTATAAGAAGTTAGTATGAAGATGATATAAGAAGAGGTTTAGATCATAACAATACTAGAGAGAACATGCTGAGTTTTCAAAAACCCTTGTTGTTGCTTATCATGCACAAAGTGACAGTCTATACTCAAGTGTTTGGTTCTCTCATGGAACACGGGGTTGAGAGAAATATATTCAGCAGCTTTATTGTCACGGAATAGGGGAATAGGTTTAGGTATGGAGACCCTCATATCAAGCAACAAACTGTCAAGCCATACCATCTCTGAAGCAGTATAAGACATGGACCTATACTCAGACTCTGCTGAGCTCTTGCTCACTGTTGGTTGTTTCTTTGTTTTCCAAGATACCAAAGAGTTCCCTAGATAAATACAGTACCCACTTAGTGATCTGCAAGTAAACGCACACTGGCCCCAATCAGCATTAGTATATGCTGTCAGTGCTAAATCAGACTTTGCACTGTAGAACAACCCTGTATTTATAGTACCCTTCAAATATTTGATGACATGTAGGCCATCATTCAAATGAGGTACCCTAGGCTGACTTAGAAATTGGCTGAGATGTTGTACTGCATATGAAATATCTGGTCTGGACATATTCAAGTATAATAGCCTACCCACCAGCCTTCTATACTGGTCAGGTTGTGGCAACAATTCACCTTCATCAATAGAGAGCTTGTAACAATTCACCTTCTATACCAGCCTTCTATACTTGTAACTAACTTTACATTATATACTCAATATAAATCATTTATGATACCTATTATATTTTGGTATTTAGATAATAATGTGTATTCTTCAGGCCACAAAAAAGCGGGTAGTTCTTCTCACCGACCCTTCATCCAAGGACATGGTTCGTGTTGCCCGGGGTTTCATATACCCAATGCCCAAGAACTCAGCGGAAACCATCTTGGTTCATGGCGTACCACTCTTGCCGAATCATGCAAAAGTGGAGATAGAGCAAGCCTTGAAGGGCTGTGAAACCCGTAAACTGCTCGTCCCAGTCCGTGACGACCTTCAAATTTTGGCAGATGCGGTTCAGTGTTTTGTCCAATGGCCTAAAAGCCACATTTTCATGGCTCGTGAGCGTAAAACTCAACAGAATGTAGCCGGGATTAGAAAAATACATCTAATTTAACCAGCTTTTTGTCTTTGTTCATCACCTACATAATTAGTGAAATTTATATGTTATATTTTTGTTTTGTAGGTAACAAAAAACATGGATAAGTCTAACTCGATAGACAATCTTTCTACTACCACGTCAAAACAACAACTTGATGAGGTATTTAATTAACTCTCTTTATATTTTAAGTTCTACTATTGCCTCATCATTGAAAGAGAAACTTAATTTAGTTAGCCACATGTATGTTGTGACAGGTAGCACAAAAGGAAAACCGCATCATTTCCCCGAGCTGAAAGAGGTCAGGAGTCTATCCCGTACTAAATATGATGGGAACGTTTACATGGAAAAAGTACGAACGATGACGATGATGGACCTTTATAAGGAGGCTGGTGATCGCATAGCAAACGAGCAATTAATAATTATTCCGCTCGAGGATGATATTGTAGGGGTAGAACGTCAAGCAATTCTGTCATGGGAAATTCTAGCCATTTGGGCTGGCCGTGACGAGATTGATGTCCAACACCTATATGTTTGGATGAAGTAAGTTTCTTAATAAATTAAATCATGCAATATTCTAATATTCTGACTAAGATATAGTGTTTTTAATATCGGAATTAAAACCGTCATGTAGGTACTTGAAATCGGTTGTGATCCCCCAGACCAAGAATCCACTTGATCTATACGGATTCATGTGCCCAAATCTTTTATCTATGCATATCGGGATGATTTCGTATGAAGAACGTATAGATTATATTGCTTCGGAATTGGCGAAAAACAAAAAGCTCATTCTTGCCCCTTATAATGAAGTCGGGTAATATATAATTAATATTACGATTCCAAATACAATTGCATTTTTATATGTTTGGTTATGATGCATGTTGTGCTTGGTAATAATGATGTGTCTCTCGATCTAGGAGACATTGGGTGCTAGCAGCGATCAATCCGACCAAGAAGAAAGTATTTTGGTTGGACTCTTTGCATAAACAACCATCCGAGACCTTTAAGAAGATGATTATTAAGTAAGTTTATAATACTGATTTGGCATATAATATTAAGTTTCAATTATTATTATTAAGTAAGTTTATGTGACTTTCGGCCTCTTTCCTTTTTTAAAGGGCCTTTGAGAAGAAAAGAGCAAACGACGATCAACCAACGGAAGATTCTGATGATGGCCCTACTTTTATTACGATAACAGGGGTACGTACGCGCAAATACAATACCTTAATAATTAAGTGCATTAAACTAATTACGCATATACATCTGTCTTTTTTAATTACGCATTAAACTAATTGGTAATTGCCTTCTCGTCTCTTCGTTTTTTATGTAATAATAGATCCCTAAACAGCCGGATAGCATACAATGTGGATACTACGTTTGTCGTTTCATGTTGGAGATTATTAGGCGAAGATATATCATCATTCCAGAAAGAGTTAGTAGTTTAATGTAGCTATTATTTACTTTTTTTCATTAGAGCTGATATATTTGCTTCTATATATGATCGATGTTGCTATGTATGCCTATAATGTTGTTACCCTACTGATCAATGTCTTTTCTTTGTTTTATCCGCAGTATGCAATCAGCACGCCACATGTCCCTGAGTACAAAAAGCAAAATATAGACGAGGTAAGGGACTTGTGGGGTAAATACGTCCTTGAACATTATTGTAAGAAAGAATAAATGAAACTTAGATTATTTTGGAAGCAGATAGGGAACTTTAATTTGTAGAAGTCATTAGAGCAAATTGTAAGTATGAATTGCTCTGAAGGAGATCATTTTGGTTGCATATATCATTTTGCTGCTGCTGATTTATATATATATAGAGAGAGAAATGATCATGTAAGTCCTCTTAGAAAAGGTGAGTCCATAAGTCCTTTTATAGGCCCTTGGATCTTGGAGATGGATGGCTGAGATTGAAACTCTCAAAAATGGATTAGTGGGCTAATTTTTCACTCTCTCTCATCTTTATTAATTAACCCCTAATCCCATCTTAATTCAATATATAAGACTTTCCACTCAACCACTTCTCTCTCATCCCACATAATTTCATTTCTCAATCTCTCTCTAAAACCCAAAAAAATCAAAACCCAAAAAAATCAAAACCCAAACAATTCAAAACCCAAATAATTCAAAAACCCAAATAATTCATAAACATTCATCACCTTCTTTCATCTTCCACCTCCGGCCACCATCTCCGGCCACCACCGGCCGCCGGCCACCGGCCAAAAAAAAAAATTTTTTTTTTTCAAATCTTCTTCTTTCCGCTTCGTCTCCACCGCACATGTTCCTCGCCGTGCGTCCTTCTCGCCGCCCTCTCCTGCCGCCTCTTCTCTTCTTCTTCTTCTTTTCTCTTTTCTTTTTTTCTTTTTTCAGATATGCACCATTCTTTTTAGATCTTGTTTTTTTCTTTTTTTCTTATCTCTTCTTTCATGTCGTCTCTTCACCACCCTTCTTTTTTTTTGAATCTATGTTTTTATTTTGTTAGATCTCGTTTTTATATTTCAAATTTTTTATGTTTGTTACTTTTTTGTGGTTAGTAGTGTTGTTTTACTGAAGTTTCACATAAAATGACTGAAGTTACACTTTTATGAACTGAAGTTACAAATGACTGAAGTTACACATTTTTTTTAATGAAGTTTCACATAAAATGACCGAAGTTTCACATAAAATGACTGAAGTTACACTTTTATTAACTGAAGTTTCACCTATAATAACTGAAGTTTATAGTAACTGAAGTTTCACATATGTAACTGAAGTTTCACATATAGTAGCTGAAGTTTCACTTTTAGTAGCTGAAGTTTCACTTTTAGTAACTGAAGTTTTTATGTTTTTATTTTTTAGATCTCATTATGATTTTGCTTAAGTTACACTATTATGTTTTGATTTTAGTATGATTGTCTTACAGTTACTCTCCTTTCTTCTCCTTTCTTTTCTTTTTTTCTTTCCCAGATCCGGTTTCCTCCGTCGTCGGCCTCCTTTGGCCTTGTTGTTCTGATTTTTTTTTTTCATTTCTTTCTCTAAGATCTATTATTTACTTCTTCTTTTTTTCTCTTTTTTTTTTTCAGATATTGTTTTGTATATTTGTTTTGTTTATTTTTTCTTTTCTTTTTTATTTTCAGATCTGAAAAAGTGTGTCAAACTTCATCTATTAAAGTATCACATATTGTCTATAAAAGTTACACATATTGTAAATTAAAGTAACACAGATTCTCTATTAAAGTTACACACCTTATTTATTAAAGTCACATATATGGTCTATTAAAGTAACACAATTTATTTATTAAAGTAACACAAAATGACCTTAAAGTTTACACTTGTTGATAGTATTAAAATAACACACAGTTTACACTTGTCACATATATCTCGTTTTTTTTTTGTGTTTGATGTTATTTTTTCTTTTTTTTTTTTATATTTAGAATCAATGTTTTTATTTTATATCTTGTTTTTATATTTCAAAATTTTTATGTTTGTTTCTTTTTCAGATCTCAAAAATCACCATTTTTTTGTGGTTAGTGTTGTTGTTTCACTGAAGTTTCACCTATAATGACTGAAGTTTCACCTATAGTAACTGAAGTTTCACATATTGTAACTGAAGTTTCACATATAGTAACTGAAGTTTCACATATAGTAGCTGAAGTTTCACTTTTAGTAGCTGAAATTTCACTTTAAGTAACTGAAGTTTTTATGTTTTTATTTTTTAGATCTCATTATGATTTTGCTTAAGTTACACTATTATGTTTTGATTTTAGTATGATTGATGGTGTATTTGGACTGAAGTTACACTATTTTGTATTGAAGTTACATTATTTTGGACTGAAGTTACACTATTTTGAACTTAAGTTACACTAGTAATGACTAAAGATAACATGTCTTAAAATTTCATTATTAAAAATTGAAGTTACACTTTTAAGGACTGAAGTTACACTTTTAGGGACTGAAGTTACACTATTAAGATACAGAAGTTATACTATTAACAGACTGAAGTTATGCTTGAAGTTGTACAATTAAGAACTGAAGTTATACTAGTAAGGACTAAAGTTACCAAAATATGCCTTAAAGTTAAATCAACTTAAATTAAAATTTTCAAATGACTAAAGTTACATAAACATGTCTTAAAGTTACATACTTATGTCTTAAAATTAAAGTTACACAAATACGGTTTGAAGTTACACTTATAAAGACTGGAGTTACACTCATAAAAAGGTTCAAATCATATAAATTGTCTTAAGTTAGAAAAATTCAAATTTGTACCGTCGAAATCATATTTTAGCTTGAAGTTACACAAATAATGGTTGAAGTTACCATCAGAAAAGGCTAAAATCACATAAAATTGTCTTAAAGTTACATAAATTCAAATTCATATAGTCGAAATCACATTTTAGCTTGAAGTTACACAAATAACGGTTGAAGTTACACTCAGAAAAAGGCTAAAATCACATAAACTTGTCTTCAATTTTCATAAATTCTAATTTATGTCGTCGAAATCACATTTTAGTTTGAAGTTACAAAAATATTGGTTGAAGTTACACTCGTAGTGACTGAAGTTACACTCATAAAAAGGCTAAAATCATATAAACTTGTCTTGAAGTTTCAAAAATTCAAATTTATGTAGTCGAAATCACATTTTAGTTTGAAGTTACATAAATAATGGTTGAAGTGACACTCGTAATGTCTGAAGTTACACTCATAAAAAGTCTAAAATCACATAAACTTGTCTTGAAGTTTCATAAATTCAAATTTATATAGTCGAAATCACATTTTAGTTTGAAGTTTCACAAATATGGGCTGAAGTTACACTCACAAATCTCAGAAATTCAAAAGTGCTCAAAAGTGATTAACTAAAGGCTAGAGAGAGAAAGTTAATTAATTAGTGCATAGGTAAATGATTAGTGTTAAGTGTGCTTTTGTCTCTACAATCTCATCCATTCATCTCCCTCATCCAATGGCCAAGATGAGGACTCATGGACTCACAAAAATTGGTGGACTCATAAGAACCTATCTATCTATATATATATATATATATATATATATATATATATATATATATATATCATTTTGCTTCTGCTGAAAGTGGTTTATGCGTGCTGCTACTGCTGCTGATTTATGCAGGATTTTCACTGGCAGGGGAACAAATTACAATTTTTTCAAAAACAATAATAAAAATAATAACAACGGTTTTTTAAAATTCATTAAAAGCGTTGTAACATATTTTCCACCAAAACTAATCATACCTTTAACAACGGTGTATTCTAAAATACCTGTTGTTATTAAAACTTTCCACAACGGCTTCTTTATTATACACCGTTGTAATTAACTATATTCACAACGGGTTTGAAAAACTAAAGCGTTGTTATAATCTTTCCGCCACCAAAACTAATCATACCTTTAACAACGGTTTTGTTTAACAGACCGTTGTTACATATTTCCCACCAAAACTATTCACACGTTTTAACAACGGTGTATTCTGATATACCTGTTGTTATTAAAACTTTCCACAACGGCTTCTTTACTATACTCCGTTGTAATTAGCTATATTCACAACGGGTTTGAAAAACTAAATCGTTGTTATAATCTTTCCCACCAAAACTAATCATACCTTTAACAACGGTTTTGTTTAACATAACCGTTTTTGTATCTTTCCCACCAAAATTATTCACACGTTTTAACAACAGTTATCTAGTAATAACAACGACTTGTTACCGTTGCTAAAACTATTCACAACGGTGTTTTCATTAAATTGGAACCGTTGTTAAAACCTTTAACAACGGAGGCTTTAACAACGTCCGCGTTTTAATATTACAACGGTTTTTAACCGTTGTCATAGCCTGTTTTTGTAGTAGCGTATTTGTTAGGATGAGAGAGAGTGTAACTCTAATGCTATACTAGTGTAACTCCAGCCGCGAAAAGTGTAACTCTGACTTTGAATACAAGAAAAAAATTGTGTGACTTTCAAAATTTTATTAGTGGAACTCTTATGTTTTACGAGTGTAACTCCGTGATTTACAAGTGTAAGTCTAGTTCTTTTTAGACCATTTACAACATAAAAATTGGAGTTTTTATTTTTTGACACTTTTATATGAAATTGAATACTTTATGAGTGTAACTCTTATTCTTTACGAGTGTAACTCTATGCTTTATAAGTGTAACTGTAGTCTTTGTTAGGACATTTTCAATATAAACATGTCAATTTCAATTTTAACACTTTTATATGTAAAATCAAGTGTAACTCCACCACTTTACAAGTTTAACTTTAGTACTTTTATTCTTTTACAAGTGTTACTCTAGTACCAGGGAGTGTTACTCCAATAAAGAGGAGTGTTACTCCTGTTGGAGTGAGTGTCCTCAACAATAGTGCAATCACATAATTAAATCTCAATAATAAGAATACAAAGGGATGATGAATATTATAGTCAACTGGTCAACATAAATTGGTAACGATTGGCTCACTAGAGTTTGACGTTGTTGTCGTATGACGGTAGTGATCAGTTGATCCCTTGAAGTCACATCTAAATGACAATCCCGTAATCATGAACATTAATTAATTGTATAGTGATACAGATTAATTAATCCCTTAAAATTGAACTAAGTTTATATTGTAAGTGGGAATTATATCTTATTGTAATATGATTAAATAAGATTCATTTTAGTAATTTAATTGTTATATTACTAAGAATCCATTATGTTTATGAATCATTTGAGGTAAGCCAAATTGTTTGATTATAATTACAAATTGTTGTAGATTATATTAACCAAATATGAGATGACCCATTTTATTTACATGTAATTATAAAATGTCACTTAAAATGTTAAGTCTAATTATTTGTTATGGAATTGCATTTAAATTGGTTAAATGCACATTTATAAGCTAAATTACATGTTACATGTCACATGTCACATATGTGACAAATGACAAAATGCAAAAATAAAATGGACACCCATTTTAAATGGGGTACCGATTTTTGGGGTGGTAGTGTAGTATTTTTAGGTGATGATTATTGTTCTAATTGAGAATGGAATAACATGATTACTACCCAAGCTAGAAACCTACCTATTGTATTACACATGCAAGATCACTTATCTCTCTTATTCTTCTCCAACTTCTCTCTACAACTTAAGAAGTTCATCTTAGAGTTCATATTTTCTAATAACATTACTAGTGTAGTAATAAGAGGCTCTTAGATTTATTTTAAGGGTGACTACTATATATATATTAGTGTAGTATTTTAGTAGTGATTAAGGGTAGTCTTGGGTGCCACTTAGAGGAGTGTTCTTATACTAAGAACTTGGAGTTCATCCTCATATTCATAGCTCAAGAACCATATTTGAAAGAAGTTCAAATATTGTGCCCATTTATTCATAATCAATGTAAGGAAATTGTTTCTTCTTATTCTTTTGTTATGCATGCATAAGATCTAAATAGTTTAAGAGTAAATTATTCATAAAATGATATTAGAAATGTCTAATATCGAGTTTAAGAATCATACAACTCCAACCATGCACAGCCACCATACCCTAGTGTTACTCTAATAGAGGGGGTGTTACTCTATTAGAGAGAGTGTGTTACTCTAGCCACCCACACCCCCTTGTCAACCCCCAACCATCGTCAACCCACCACCACCACCCCCACCCACAAGATCCGACCACCCCCAGCTGCCCCCACTAAATCTGACCACCCTCATCCTTACTAGCCCCCTACCACCGCCACTAAACCCCACCCACCACCATGACACCCCACCAGCCCCCAGACCCCTTGCCAGCCCCCACCCCCACCCCCATCACCACCACAGACCCTCAACTACGACACCCCACCTACCACAAAAACCCATCAACGCCACTCGACACCCCACCGCGAGTCCCCTTACCACCCCAACAAGCCACACCACCAAATCTGACCACCCACCCCACCACCCAAAACAAGATCTTGCAAAAGAAAAAAATGGAGGTTAGAGGCGCGGAGGTGCAGAGGTGCAGAGGAGAGTAGGGGAGGAGTAAGGAGATTGGAGGCGGCAGGAGAGGGAGGCGGCTGATGCAATTCGAAATAATGCGTAATAATGTAAATAAATGTCATAAATAATTAGTGATAAAAGGATAAAGAAGATGTTCAATTAATACAAATTGATAGGCTTTCAGAAAAGCATGAAATGCAGTACCCATAAATAAGAAAAGGATACTTGGTTTCAAGCTAAAAGTAGATAATTCAGAAAATTAAACAAAGAAGAATTTGATTAATTCATCCATTGATTATTACATTACACCTAACCCATCTATTTATAGCCTAATTAGCTTGGGGAATAAGTAAGTAAATACATAAATTACCAATCTGCCCTCCATGATATTTTGGTATGTATCATTACTCGCCCCATGAAATGATCCTTGTCCTCAAGGATCAACTTTTTCGCACTCAGTCAAACTGCAAGATACGAGCCGGTAGCCATGTACCTTCCACCAGGATCAAAGACAATAATAGTGTCATTTTGATAGTGTATGTCACACTTCAAGGACACATCTGCCTCCCATTTGATGATATGAAGTAGGGCTTCCAGTATATGCATCGCATCTTTTAGTTTGTAGAGATCATGGCTTGACAAACCCACTTTAATGTTAAAAGCATCACTAGCATCTTGAAATATAAGCCAAAAGGATTCAGGGATACCAAGGAGATAGATATATAAACACCATTTATCTTTTCTCCGCTTAAGTAAATCAAACATAGCATATTCAAATTAAAGTATACCACCTTTACACTACAAAATTGACCTGGTACCTTGCATTTATAAGAATTATCCTACAAAATTCATAGCATCAGACTTGGAATCCCTGGTATATTGAATTTATATCATTCCCTTGCCAATGAAATGCCCCTACATTATAAAAAGTGTCAGAGAACACATCCGTGTCTTGTACATAATGAACCACAGATTCACCAACACACTTATGTGAATGCAGTAGGAATTGCATTCAACTATAATCAGAGAAAAAAAGGCTAGAGCGACCAGCTTCTTATAACCTTTTCCACACTCAAATTCAGATATATCTGATCCTTGTTGTAGTGTCTGATGCTCAAAACACATAAGAGGAATTAATCATGGGTTGTTACTTGATTTTCAAAGCATTAACCGGATTCATCTGAATAAAGGGTAGGAAATATGCAAAATTCATGAGGAATGACATCTTCCATACATTACCAGCACCGCACAAATCATCGACAACCTGAATACCATAATAGTTCGCTACTTTTTTGGCGCCCTTCCTCCTCAAGACACAGTATTACAATATTGAAACAAGGAGATTCACACTCTCTGAATACAAAATATCAACATCGCTCATCTCAAGCAAATTTCATTAAGTTGATGCCATTTCACAACTATATGCACCAATCCCTCTGAATGCCATAGTATCACTTTCATAACCCAAATATATGGAGGTGTTATCATAAACGGATAAAAGAAGGGCCACCAAGTTGGTTTTCTTATACTCAAGCTCAAACTGATATAAGTGAATGATGAATGATGTATCCCTTAATATTTCGTCTTGACTTCCATTCTCATAATTTATATTTTCATCAAGTCTTATCACACATTTCTCACCATATTTGTCAACCTTCTCAATCACTAGTTCCCTCTGCCAATCTAACTCAACATACAATTTTCTCTTCACCATGATATCCTATTGGTAAGGGTGGGCATCAGTCCAAAACCGGACCGGACCGGACCAGAACCGGCTTGGACCGGAACCGGAATTGATAAAAAATCGGGGCCAGGACCGGACTGGATTACAAAAATTATGGTATGGGACCGGACCGGAAAAATTCCGGTCCAAGACCGGACCGGGCCGGTTGGACCGGAATTTAGACTACATGCCCACTTTTTTCTAATTCCGGTCCAAAAATTCCAGTGCAATGGACCAGATCGGACCGGTTAGACCGGAATAAAATAAAATTTATAGAAAAAAAGAATCAAATAATAATAATTCCGGTCTTTCCGGTCCGGACCGGAAAATACCGGTTCGAGACCGGACCAGACTGGAAACCGGCATCTTAAAAAATGATAGATCGGAGACCGGACCGGAATTTTTTTTTCCGGTTCCGGTCCAGTCGATTCCGGTCCGGACCGGTCCATTTTTCCGGTTCGGACCGGATTTTGCCCACCCTACCTATTGGATAGAAGGGCGCTCTATTGTATTATCTAATCCATTCCAAAGAATCAATTCCATTGCTTTACTCCATCTAAGTACCTCCTTATAGCTAACAGAAGGTTGCCACCCATAATTCAAGTCTAAAAACACAATCTTAAAGCCTATATCAGCGGGTTTACACCTTAAAATAGGACTCTCAGTGTAACACCCGTAATCTTAGCAGTCATAATTTAATAATATTATATTAATATTAGTTAGCTTAATTTTAGATTTAGATTAGAACTTACCTTTCCGTGTCTAATCTAGCAAATCCGAGTCCATAATCAGACTCTACTCAGAATTTCGTGTGAGTAGGCCTTACGTTGCATATTGGGCCTATGAATCCCTTCAACCCACCGAAAAGACTAACCCATACGCACATTTTTCCACTCAAACTTTCAGCATAGTATTCACCATCTTCATCCTCTCAAAAACATTAAACCCTAACCTCCCTCTCCATTGTTGAACTCTAAAACATTTCCACACAAATCCTACCATATTTCACTCAATTCTTACTCAAATTCATTAATTCTTGCCTAGTTTTCTTTCTTTTCTTCTTCTCTTTTTAGTAAGGTAATAAAAGTCTTATCTTGCTCACTTTCATTTCTCCATCTTTTTCCAAGATGAAATTGTTCATCTTTTATGTCAAATTTTTTAGGAGGAGACCTTCAAGATCCCGATAAGGACTACTACTTAGTGGAGGAAGAGCTAGAAGAAGAGTGAACACGCAAAAAGGTACGGTGAAGGGTTACTCGATATCATTATATGTTTTATGTGTTAATTGTAGCATTTATTAGTGAAAGATGAGTTCTTTGTATTAGTCTCATATGAATATGTGTTAATTGTTCATTCATATGTGTAAATTCATCTCATATGCTTATTTTTCACTAATCTTATGCTAAGTTACATTTATGTTGTTGATTATATCTACTTATCATTGTTGAACTTGAGTTGGGTAATAAATGTTGCATTTGGTTGTCTTAATTGATCTTATGCAATGATTGGTTATAATTAGAATGCATTTAATGTGGTTTGTTGATGATAAATGATGATTGGAATAACTGGGTATCAAATGATTTGGAGTAATTGTTGTTGTTGTGTGTTGTTTTCGTGCGTGTTGCCTCAGTCGGCCTACCGGCCGCCGGTCACCCTAACCGACTGGGAGCCCCTGTAGTGAAATTGGACAAGTTTGGTGAATTTCGAGTAGTGTAAGTCACAGCCGGCCTACCGGTCGTCGGTCCCCCAACCGGCTGGGCACCCTTGTATATTTTGGTTGTTGTTTGTTGATGTTTGATGGAGTGCGTGCCCCAGCCGGCCACCCGGCAGCCGGTGGCACCCGGCTGCCGCCCCACCGGCTGGGAGCCCTTCTCTTCTCTTCTCTTCACTTTTTCTAATTTGCCTGCGACCCCCAGCCGGGTAGTCGGCCGCCGGTCACACCCACTGGCTGGGAGTCCCTGTGTAATTATTGTTGTTGTTCGAAGTTGTCGTGGGGCCCAGTCGGGTACCCGGCAGTCGGTCCCCCTGACCGGCTTGGGCTCCCTGTGTCCTTTTTCTCCTTTTTCTTCCATTTGTCCTCACATGTAATGGTTTGTATGGTTTGTTTATCTTATAAACTAACGTAATGACATTAAATATTCGTGTTTAGAATATATAATATCTCACGTATTTTTCTCACAAGCTTTGTGACGGTTTTTAATATATTTTCCCTTTGAGTCGGTTTTGACTTAAGTCTTGGACTAAGTCCTATGCATTGATTGATTTGAAATCTCATTTCCCGGCTACACCCTCATACTCGTTAGACTTGATTGTCGGAGTCAATGGGGTGTATCCTTGATGCTTGTATGCATTTGTTAGTGGGGATATGACGAAGTTATTGGCAGGCGAACGCAATGCGTTGAACGACTCGGCCGTCAAATGTTGTATCCTTGCGAGGTGGTGTCATTGCATGTAGTATACTTGCTTGTCTATGATTCTTGTACTCTTTCCGCCTCTTTCGTGTAGTTTAGCCGAATTTGGGGTACTCGACGTCCTTTATATTGATCGAGTCTTGGATGCGAAATGTTTATCGCATGTCGAATCGGAACATGTTCATTCCGAGAGTCTGGCCAGGTTTAGACTAGGACCGTATTATTATCGTCGTCCTACCAGGAGGAAATGAGTCTTGCATGTACGAAATGTTTATCGTATATGGTTCAGGGAAATGTTTATCTCGTGGACGTGTTTTGATCATACTGCCTATGTACATGATGCTAGTGCGTGTCATTTACCGTGAGAGTGTGTGTTTGATTACTATTGACCTCATATTGGATTGATTACTTGTGACCGTCGGATGCCTTGAATTGGTATGTATGTTGAGTCCCTACATTTTCAAGTATATGTCACTAATGGTGAAATGCAAGCCCTTAGCGTATATATAGTTGCCAAAGGGAGTCTTCCTTGACTCGGATTGTATTATGATGATGCATATTGTTTGATACTTCACATGCGTATGCCTTTTATCATAAAATATATATTCATTTCTCACGTAATGTAATTATATGTATGACGATATGTGCTTAAGTGGTTGCCGATATGTGTTTTCTTGTGATATGGCTGGGAGAACCCGGAGTTACTCCCCAGTGACTGTGGCGTTCATATTTTATGAATGTACAGGTTGCATGGTTGGATATTTACTTGTTTTTGGGTTCGTGTGTGAGCTAGCGGGCGTTGGCCTTATGACGATTCACCCTTGACGTTCTTAGCTAATTTACCAGACTTTAGTTATGCTTTAGTTATGTTTTAAAAGATTTCAAAAATTTCGTATTTTCCGCTATTTAATTGCATGCTTGTTATGTTTTATTTCCGCTATTGCGAGGGTTGTCACACTCAGCCAAAATAATATCAAGCCACCATGAATCATGGAAATGGATATCCCTCAAATCACACTGGTAATATAAATCACATGCATCAAAAATACGAGTGAAGAGAACAACACTTTTCCTGATCGTATTAGCATTGTAGTTGGACCATAAGGTCACGAGTTTCAACATTAACCAAGTGTATTCCCGACTAATACCTTCCTCACCCCTAAAAACACCCTTGTCCTCAAGAGTGGAAAACCAAGGTCGGGTATTCCACTGTATAGAAAGAATAACGACGCTTGAAGGTGTTGCATCAAATACCAAGTCGCAATGACATAGATAAGAATATAGGACGACAATTTGATTATATCCAAGGTGAAGTCGTAGCAAAAAACACTTGTCCTCACACTGACAATTTTAAGTTCAGCCAGTTGTGAGCAAATGGTTGTATACCCCAACTACTCCGTATATAGTTCTTTGAAGGTTAAGAACGCTCTCCAACCAATTTTCGACTTAAACGCTCTAGTATTAGAAGTTTGAACTCCCAAAATAATACTCCGTAGATAATAGGATCATAACCCAATTTGGCATATGAAATGTGACAACCCTCGCGAATGCGGAAATATAAAACATACAAGCATGTGAATTGATTTGCGGAAATACGGTATTTTT
>JAIUZE010038877.1:0-11949 GCA_022085475.1 Heliosperma pusillum | reverse complement strand
TGTTTGTTTATGATTTCCGCATGCGCCGAGGGTGGTCACATAGGCCATTTCAATATATAATGATAAGAGCATATGAGTACAAGTCCGAATCCATCAGGTATAACAAAGATCGAGGAGACCACTTTAGGCAACAGAATACACTCACTAGGGCTTGCACATCTCAACTTAGCCGGTATAAGTTTGATAAGATTGAGACTCGACAAACAAACCATGCCAAGTCATCCAAAGATCACAAATAATCAATCATATAATCATCCATTCAAACGTACAATATGTTGACGACATCTCTCACGGTAAATGACACGCACTAGCACCGTGTACATGCAAGTATGATTAAAAGGCATCCACGGGATAAATCATCGCCCTGAACGCATACACGATTCAATTCATTTTGTATATGTAGACTAATTTCCTCCTGGTAGAACGACGATAATAATACGGTCCTAGTCTAAATATGGCCAGACTCCCGGAATCACATTTTCCGATTCGACATGCGATGACATTTCGCATCCAAGACTCGGTCAATCATAGACGCCGAGTACCCCAAATTCGGTCGACATTCACGAAAGAGGCGGAAAAGAGCACAAGCCTCATAACAAGCGGTACGCTACATGCAAATGACATCACCTCGCAGGTATACAACATTTGACGGCCGGGTCGATCAACGCAAAGTGTTCGCCTCCCAACAACGTCGTCATATGCCTACTAACACATGCAATTAAGCAGTACGGATACGCTCCCCGTTCCGACATTCCAGCCTTACGAACGTGGAGGTAGCCAAGGGAATGAGAGTACAAAGCACATAGGAAATTAGTGCTCAAACCGTAACATTTGTAAAACCGACTCAAAGTGGGACATATCAAAAACCGTCACCAACATGAGAATAGGGAATTATATAAATTTAACTATGATAAAAATTTATCAATACATGATACATAAGCATTAGAACAAGTTTATGAAGCATAATAAATAAGAAACATAGATCCCCTCTCCAAAACAACGTGTTTGGAAACCTACTAAAACAAGGGTCCACTTCCAACGGTTATAACTAGAGTTCTAGACATCCAAATGAAGAAATTACAAATGTGGGTGATAGCTTATCCTCGTACGGTTCCAACGGTGGGTCACAAGCCCAAAAAAAGCAAGTAACGAAGGAGATATGATCATTTTACGAAAAGGGGTCAGTGCAGGAAAACTGCAGTTGACTTTGAGAAAACTGGCAGCGTTTAGCGCCAGGCAACGCTGCCAGCGTCCTACGACGCTGCCAGCGTCCTGGTCTGGCAGGCACGGGTCATACGAATTTCACAATTTTCACTAAGGCATAACACAAATATCATCTAACATCACAAATCATAAATTCTCATATCAATTATCTACTAACAACAACCATCATCAACAACACAATTCCTAAGATTACTAATCATATTCTAAATACGATTTCTAACACAGAAAACACATAAAAACACGTAAATGATATCGAGTAACCCTTCACCGTTACCTTTATGCGTCTTTAAACGATTTCTAAACCTTCCTCCACTATATAGTAATCTTTGTCGGGGTCTAGAAAGTCTCCACCTACAATTAGATAATAAAAGATGAATATAATTCACCTTTGAGAAAGACGGATAAATTGAAAAGCGAGAAAGACGGTAATTTTATTACCAAAACGGATAGAGGAAGATGAGAGGGAACGAATAAGACGAACCTTAGTAAATTTGAGCGAGAAATGAATGATTAGTGACGATTCTAAGATGGATCAAATATGGAGGCTAGGGATTTGGGGTTTCTTGGTGAGGAAGAAGAAGAATATTGAATGAGGGAGTTAGGGTTTTGAGGGAGTATATGAAGGAGTAAGTGGAAAACATGAGAAAAAGCCCAAAAACGTCTTAAGACGCAACTTACTCGAAATCTCGCATAAAGTCCAAATATGAACTCGGATTTTCTAAAATAGACACGGGAAATTAAATTCTAGACTAAAACTAAAATTCGCTGAAAAGTATCCGTATAATACTTTTAAATTACAAATAGGGTACATTTGCGGGTGTTACAAAGAGTTTCTCGAGAATAAGTCAAGTAATAGAACCTTCGATCTGTCAAAGATTCAAGAACCAACAACCGAGCAACCAATGGAGGAAGAGGTTCCTTCAACTCCTCCAACGGTTAACATCCCAATGGAACCTAGGAGGTCGGGTAGAGTCTCCATTCCTCCAGACAAATACATTGGTATGGTCGAGGAGAATGAGAGAGATGTTTTTTTACTCCTAGAGAGTAACGAACCCGCTACCTATAAAGGTGCCATGACCTGTTCCGACTCTAAGTTATAGCTTGAAGCCATGCAATCCGAGATGGAATCCATGTATAAGAATGACGTATGGGATCTTGTTGATTTGCCTGATAAGGTACGGCCTCTTCAGTGCAAATGGCTTTATAAGATAAAGCATTCCATAGAAGGACAACCAGACACCTATAAGGCACGACTAGTGGCAAAAGGTTTCACTCAAGTGCGAGGATTGCATTATGATGAAATTTTTGCACCGGTAGTTATGCTGCGTTCCATTCGGATAATCTTAGAGATTGCCGCTTTTCATGACTATGAAATTTGGCAGATGGATGTGAAAACCGTCTTCTTAAACGGTTACTTGGAGGAGGAATTGTACATGGTACAACCCGAAGGTTTCATTGATCCTAAAAATCCTAAGAAAGTTTGCAAGCTTAAGCGTTCCATATATGGACTTAAGCAAGCTTCTCGGAGTTGGAATCATCGTTTCGACCAGGTGATAAAAGAGAATGGTTTCACTCGATCGGTCGAGTGGGAGTAAGATTGTATTCTTGATATTGTATGTTGATGACATACTCTTGACTGGGAACGACATCCCTCTCTTATCTTCGGTAAAAGTATAGTTAAAGAACCATTTCCAGATGAAAGATCTGGGTGAGGCACAACGCATATTGGGGATCCGTATCTATAGAGATAGATCACGACGGATGTTATCACTCAGTCAGGAGTCTTATATAGATTGAGAGGTTCAACATGACCAACTCCAAGAAGGGGAACTGACAGGGTTGTCGCGTACCCTAATCAAAGATTAATAATCCAGACTAGGCTAACAACAAATAAATGCAGTTAGGGAAGTAAGGGGTCGATCTCGGGGAGACGGGAGATACTTGTGAAAAGATATGATTAGAATTTTAACTTGTATGATTGTCACAATGGTTATTACTAATGCTAGAAAACTAAAATAATAATTAATGAATCAATATAGAAAAGGTTCTAGGGAAGTAGGTTCACACATGTAGATTAACATATTGATGAAATTAGATATGGACCGTGCAAATAATTCATTGTGAGTTCGTAAGAATGATGTGTTCATTACAATCATAGATCAGATGGTCTAGCAGGCTTTTAGGCGATTTACTAGGTCTTAATCTACCATGTCATGATTTGTCTATTCAATTCGCGCATCTCTACCTTGGAAAAGAATTCCATTCTAGTCAATGATTTTGGCCAAAAATCGTCAACTATCGTTATAGTCCAAACATGCATAGACACAATGTTTTAAAAGGCACAATTTCTTTTATCCAATTAACATCTTTTAATCAATCTAACATGGCTAACTTACACCCTAGAAAGGTGACTACTTATGCATGATTAACAATGAAAGAGTAACTAAGAATATAAAACTAAGAATGGTAAACATGATGAAGGAAATGCTAAAAGAAAATGAAACTATAATGTAAAAACGAGAATAAAGATTACCGAAAAGGATGAGCAAAGATTGAAATGGAACAAGAACTTGAATAGGAAATGCAAACCCGAAAACTTGAGTTTCAATTACAAGTAGAACCATACAAACTTAGAACTAAACTAAACTAAACTAGAGAAAACTAAAACTAAGCTAAAACTAAGAAGAAAATGAGAGAAAGAAGAAAAACTAAACTAAAGAGAGAAGAGAAGTGTTTTTGTACATCTTATTTGTTTGTGGAGGCTAGGCTATTTATAGGGTTGAGAGGTTGGTCAAATGTGTCCAGATTCATCCCCTAGACAAAGCATTTAATCACTCATTTAAGCTTGGTAGAAGAAGAGCCAAGAAACGTCTCAGCAGCAAACATACCCGATCGGGTAAGTGGAAATCCGATCGGGTAAGTGTGCAAGATGAACTTTTCCGTCTCTTCCAATTTCATCCTTGGGCACGGAATCCTATGCCTTGGTCTTGGTAAATGCAATACGTAATTGGGCTTGGGCTAGTCTTCCTTTGACTTGGGTTGATGTTTCCTTTTGAAGTTCAAAGCCAAAGTCCAAGATAAATCCACTTGAGGAAGGATGTAGCGGAATCGTAATCAAATCGTGAAATGGCTATCATCGGTTCCTCATAAACTTGTACTCTAGTGTCTATGCTCCATAAAGTAGGAAATTATAGCAAAACCGCTTCATTTCCTATAAAACGAGACAAAACACGCAAAACAACTAGAATAGCAATATTAGCTCGTTAATCACTTAACAAAGTGCATAAATCGTATATAAATCGAGCTTAAACAGGGGATAAAACCATACAAATATTCACTTATCAAACTCCCCCAAGCTAAACCCTTGCTTGTCCTCAAGCAAGCATGCAATAACAAACATGACAAGGACAAGGGCGACGAGCAAAAATCAATCCAACCAAATGCAAATCCCATCAAGTAGCTTATAGAGCACAATGAAACACATCCCGAAACAATGAGGGCATAGGGAAAATGCAAAACATGGTTGAGATTTAAATAACGGCGCAGCATAAAGAACATCAAATAGACTTTTCGGCTCTTGCATGATCTTTTGACAATGGACTCTCACGGTGCACTCAACACTCAAATTTTTATGGAAATCAAGGAAATATTATTTTATATTTGAGTGGCACTCTCCTATCTACGACTCATGAGAATGCGCCCGCAATCTAATATGGTAAACATTCCAAAACTACAAGTCAAAACAATCATGAAAAGCATAGAAAAGAAGCCGAAAAAAAATGAAGAAGGCTTTGGGAAATGGGTGAAAGGTGGATAAACAGTTATGGTCATGTGAAGGTTAGAATGAGCTAGCAACTGACCAATGATAAATGAATACTCAATCCAAATTTTCGATTAATTCCCAAAAGACGAATAACGAAGCCAGAAGAAACGGATTGGCTTATTACACACGAAACACAAGAGTGAACTCCTTCTAAACATTGAATTGACATTTTGAGGAGATACTCACAACCTCTTCTTTTATTTCTTTTTCTTTCTTTTTTCGATTTTTTCTTTTTTCAATTTTTTTTCATTTTTCTATTTCATTTTTTTTTCTTTCTTCTTTTTTTTTTTCTGAACATAACATCACTTTTTTGAACATTTTGGTTCTCCCGAATTCACTTTGTCATCAAGGAACAAAATCTTCTCAAAAGAGCACCTGCAACAGGAGTTCAATGCCAAGATCAAAGACAAGACCAACCAAACCATGATCAATCCAACCATGATCTAGTACCAGCCTTACCCTATGCAAAAAGCTATCTTAATGCTTTGTATAGCCCAGGCCCAAGCCAACAAGCCATGACACGAGCCAGTGATAGCCATGACACGAGCCAAAGCCAACCAAGACACAAAAGAGACTCACAAAACAAGCCAACAAAACCTCAGAAGATTCAGCCAGCAGCAGTGCCTTGGGGAGGGTCTCAGAGCAACTTCCAAGCTTAGGGACTCCTAACCAACTATGGGGCATGACTCTAGGGAGGGTCTACTAACTTTTTGTCCAGGAAACCTTCCTCAGAAAACGCCAGGAACACCCCTCAAAACATAAGCCAAGTTCAACAGTCCAGTTCTCACCTATCCAGAAGCAGTTCAAATGTCACTCTCAAGGTTTCCTCTTTTGGCCAAGCAGACTCAAGGGCTTTTGCTCAGACTTTGGGGACTATTACAACTCCAGTTTAGGACCAAAACACCAAGCAAAAAGTCCACTATGTACCATATAACAAAGCAGCAACAAGGCAACAAGGAACCTGTCCTTTTCAGAACTGTTTTTCTATTGTTCACTTTATTTCAGTTTGTATCAGTTTGTAGTTGTCATTTTGTTTTCTTTTGAGGATCATTATTAACCTTAGATGTGTTTGGACGTTCAAGATGTAATCCTAATGCTTATATAAGGCTTGTTTCTAATGAATGAAAGGCAGATTTGAAGTAAACACAAAAACTGAAACCTTGTTTCTGTTAACATCTCTTGGCTGTGTGCTTGAGACAACTTCCTTTGCTTTGTGCTTGGAAGTGAGCTTAGATCCTTAGCTGAGTGCTGGGTTCAAGGTTCAACCCTCAACCATTGGCTTTGTGCTTTGGTTAAGGTTCTATCTCTTTCTTTTAACATTCAGTCCAAACAAAAACAGAGCAATTGCAAAGTGTCTAACCTTAGTTCAATTTGTCATAGTTTAGCTTGTTTTCTGAATAGTTTCATTGCAAATTGGTTATCAGAGCTTTGGTTTGTGAGTTCATCTACCTAACTACATTAAAAAATACAAAATCCAACCATGAGTGAAGAGAGAATCACAGGTCTTGAAAACACAGTTCAAGGTCTTGTCAGAACTGTAATGGAGGTCTCTAGATCTGTCAATGAACTCCTTGAGGGCCAACAGAACAATGATACAAGGGGAGGCAGAGGTCGAGGAAGAGGAGCACCTTTCCCACAAGGTGGAGTAAGGAGGAGACAACCTGTAGATCAGTTTGAAATGTCAGATTCAGATGGCTCAGATCACAGTCTTCTCAGACACCAAGACAAAGATATCAAGGTAGAGATTCCTGACTTTCTAGGTAGCTTGAACCTGATGATTTCTTAGATTGGCTAAGGTCTGTAGAAAGAGTCTTTGAGTTTAAAGGATACACTGATAGAAAGGCTTTTAAGGTTGCTATCATGAAACTAAAAGGCTATGCCTCACTGTGGTATGAAAACATGAAAACCTTGAGGGTTAGGGAAGGGAAAGAACCTGTTAAGTCATGGCTCAAACTGAAAAAGAAAATGAGGGCTAAGTTTGTCTCTAGGGACTACACTCAGGATATGTTCATTAAGCTTACTCACCTAAAGCAGGACCAAAGACCTGTAGAGTCTTATCTAAGGGACTTTGAACAACTCACACTGCAATGTGAGGTTGTTGAAAAGTCTGAACAAAAGATAGCAAGGTTTTTAGAAGGCTTGGATGAGAGGATAGCTAGTAAAGTTAGGCTGCAAAATATATATTCCTTTGAGGAAGCTGTCAACTTGTCCTTAAGAGTAGAGAAGTTGGGGAAAGGGAAAGCCAGTGCCTCTAAAACACCTGCTAGAACCCCTACCTACAAACCTTTTGTAGGAATCAAGATGGGAGAACCTGTGGCTCCTACTAAGACTCCTTTCAATCCTGATAAAGGCAAGGTTGTTGAGGCAGGCCAAAGGAAGACTACCCCTCTCAAAAAGTGTTTTCAATGTCAAGGTTATGGACATTTTGCTAGAGAATGTCCATCTAAAAGAGCTCTGAGCACCCTAGAGGTAATTCATTGGGGAGATGATGAGGTGTTGGTCTGTGATGATGAGATGGAAGAGCCTGAGATAGAGGCTAGTGAGGAGTTGATAGAGCCTGATGCTGGGTTAAGTCTGGTGACATGGAGGGTGATGCACACACAACCCCAACCCTTAGAAGAAGATCAAAGACACCAGATCTTCAGAACTAGGTGCACCATAAAAGGGAGGGTGTGTAATTTGATTGTGGATGGAGGTAGTTGCACCAATGTAGCTTCTAAAACAATAGTGGATAAACTAACACTGCCCACTAAAGACCACCCTTAACCTTACAAGCTTAGGTGGCTGAACAAGGGGGCTGAAGTTAAGGTAGACCAACAGTGTGTTGTTCCATTTTCCATTGGCAAAGGATATGCTGATGAGGCCTTGTGTGATGTATTGCCTATGGATGCTTGTCACCTTCTATTGGGGAGGCCTTGGGAGTTTGATAGGGATGTTGTTCATCAGGGAAGGGACAATACTTACTCTTTCAGGTTTGGGAAGAAGAAAATCATCTTAGCTCCTTTACCCCTATCCTGAAAGGGAACCCTCCACTCTTAACTGAAGCTGCTAAGGAAGTTCTGCTGTTGAGTGAATCAGAAATGGAGCAAGAATTAAATGATCTTAGGCCAGTCTATGTCCTCCTCACCAAGGAGGTAGGGGAAGGTTCTAACCAGGTGCCTAAGGAGGTACAAGCTTTGCTGAAAGCCTATGAGGATGTTTTCCCTGCTGAACTACCTAGTGGATTACCCCCACTAAGGGGAATTGAGCACCACATTGATCTAGTACCTGGGGCTGTCCTTCCAAATAAGCCAGCCTATAGAAGTGACCCCAGGGCAACACAAGAGCTGCAATCTCAGGTGGGAGAATTGCTTAGCAAAGGGTATGTCAGGGAGTCTCTTAGTCCTTGTGTTGTACCAGCATTGCTAGTGCCTAAGAAGGATGGAACTTGGAGGATGTGTATAGATAGCAGAGCAATTAACAACATCACCATTAAGTATAGGTTCCCTATACCTAGACTCAATGACATTCTGGATGAACTCAGTGGGGCTCAAGTGTTCACCAAGATTGATCTAAGACAAGGGTATCATCAAGTGAGGATTAGAGCTGGAGATGAGTGGAAGACTGCATTCAAAACCAAGCATGGGCTGTATGAATGGCTAGTGATGCCATTTGGGCTCTCCAATGCCCCTAGCACCTTCATGAGGCTCATGACAGAAGTATTAAGGCCTTACTTGGGAAAATTCATTGTGGTATACTTTGATGACATTCTAGTCTATAGTTCAAGCAAAGGAGAACACCTACAACAGTTGAATTTACTTTGTGAGGTTCTCAGAGAAAATAAGTTATATGGAAAGCTAGAGAAGTGAACTTTCATGCAACCTGAGGTTCATTTCCTTGGGTTCATCATCTCAAAAGATGGAGTAGCTGTTGACCCTGAAAAGGTTAAGGCAATCAGAGATTGGCCCACCCCCAAGACAGTCACTGAGGTCAGGAGTTTTCATGGGCTGGCATCCTTCTATAGAAGGTTCATTCAGGGATTCAGCTCTATCATGGCTCCCATCACAGAATGCATGAAGAAAGGGGAGTTCACTTGGGGAGAAAAGGCAGAGAAGTCCTTCAATACCATTAAGGATCTGTTGTGCAGATCCCCTACACTAGGCTTACCTGACTTTAACAAACTGTTTGAAGTAGAGTGTGATGCAAGTGGGTTAGGAGTTGGGGCAGTACTGGTTCAAGAGAAGAGGCATATAGCTTATTTCAGTGAAAAACTAAGTGGGGCTAGGTTGAATTACTCTACCTATGACAAGGAGTTTTATGCCATAGTGAGGGCTTTGAATCATTGGGGGCATTACTTAAAACCTAAGCCTTTTGTGCTACATTCAGACCATGAGGCCTTAAAGTTCATCAATGGTCAACACAAACTCAACCCCAGGCATGCCAAGTGGGTGGAATTCCTACAATCTTTCTCCTTCTCAAGCAAGTACATAGAAGGAAAGAACAATGTAGTGGCTGATGCTCTTTCTAGGAGATCTGTGATGCTGTCATTCATGGAGCAAAGGGTCCTAGGCTTTGAGTTCATGAAGGAACTCTACAAGGAAGATCCTGACTTCAAGGAGGAATGGGAAGTGTATGCAGAAGGAAAGCTCAAGAAGGGTAGTAAATACTTGACACAGAATGGGTTCCTCTTCCAAGGAAACAAACTATGCATACCTAGGGGTCCTTACAGGGGATTACTAGTCAAGGAGGTCCACCGCAATGGGCTTGCAGGGCACTTTGGGGTGCAAAAGACCTATGAGATATTACATGAACAGTTCTATTGGCCCAAGATGCTAGGTGATGTGCAGGATACTATCAAAAGGTGCAAGCCATGTCAACTAGCCAAGTCACAGTTCCATGCAGGCCCCTACACCCCACTACCTGTACCAAACAAACCATGGGAGGACATGAGTATGGATTTCATAGTGGCACTGCCTAGGACACAAAGGGGCAAAGACTCAGTAATGGTGGTAGTGGATAGGTTCAGCAAAATGGCCCATTTTGTTGCTTGCAAGAAGACAGAAGATGCCATGGGAGTAGCAGAGCTCTACTTCAAGGAAATAGTCAAGTTGCATAAGGTACCAAGGAGCATTGTGTCTGACAGGGACACTAAGTTCATGAGCCACTTCTGGAGATCACTCTAGAGACTCCTAGGGTCAAGGTTACTCTTCAGTACAGCATACCATCCCCAAACAGATGGCCAGACAGTGGTTACTAACAAAACACTAGGAAGGATCTTGAGATGTATCATTGCTAAGTCATTAAAGGATTGGGATATCAAACTGTCATAGGCTGAGTTTGCATTCAATAGAGCTCCCTCACACAGCACAGGTAAGACCCCTTTTGAAGTTGTTTATGGTGCTAATCCTCTAATCCCAACAGACCTAGCACCAGTGATAAGGAAAGAAGTCAACTATGATGCCAAAGAAAGAGTACAACAAATGATGCAGATTCACAGTCAAGTCAAGAAACAGATTGAGAGAACCAATGAGATGTATAAGTCAAGAGCCAAAGGTCCAAAGAAAGCTAGGGAGTTCAAGGCAGGAGACATGGTGTAGTTGCACTTAAGGAAAGAGAGGTTCCCAGAGAAGAGGAAAAACAAACTCATGCCAAGAGCTGATGGTCCTTTTGAGGTGCTTGAAAGGGTAGGACCTAATGTGTAACAACCCGAAAAGTACCCGATTTTTCTAGTAAAAATATTTACTAACACTTTTCAGTAGAACTTAAGTTTTTAAAATAGGAATTTTTGTTCCGAGTCTTATTTTGAAATTCCGCGTTCGTATTTGGAATTTCTGAGAGATTTCATGAAAAGACCGTTTTTAGTCATCTTTGACTTTTCTTGACAAAAGTCGTATTTGACTTTTCCTTGACTTTTTAAAGTCGTCATTGACTTTTTCTTGACTTTTAAGTCGTCATAAACTTTTCTTGACTTTTAAGTCATCTTCGACTTTTCTCGACTTTTCAGTCAACTTTGACTTCCGTTGACTTTTCCCGTCGTCTCATAGTATGAAGGCCCTTAACTAATTTAATTATTCAAGACTCATAGTAAACCGAGGAAACGAAACCGAAACTCGACTTTGGCATGAGTCACGCGCCCAGGTCATCGTTTTCCACTCACATTAGATATTTTAATTCTTTTGATTAAACTAATAATAATATCTAGATATTTATGTACTTTATCGATCAGTTAACGAAAATTACGCAAATCGTTTACAAAACTGACCCGATATCACCCATACCACACGGTTTTTCTTCCTCTCTTAGCCTTGATATTTTATTTCTTTTCATTATAATAAAATAATATCTTGATATTTAATTCAATTAACTTAATATCTAATTAATTACGGTAATATAATTATTATACCGGGTCAATTCCATACCCACAATTTCAAAACCCAACTCACTAGTTTGCTCTATATTACACGACACTCCTCACCCCACTTTACTCACAAACAACTTTTCATTTTACAACAAATCAACTTAAGATCAAATTAATCGTTCTTCATCGTTCTTGAACGTTCTTCGTCGTTCTTCATTTGTTCTTCGTCGTTCTTGAGCAAAATCATCATAAAACCTTCATTTCTTAATTAAATCCGTCATAACTTATATTTCTAGAATCTCCTCTTCGCTCTCCATCTTCTAGTACGGTTTATTTTCAATTCCGTCAAAATCGTTTTCAACATTTAATTATGGAAAATTAAGTTTAAGTTCTAATAATGTTTTTCTTGTCATTTCTTATAAGGGGAAGATTTTTGAAGACGAGTTTGGTGACTCGTATATTTTGGGTGAAGATTAGTAGACGGGTTTCTTATTATATACTTCTTATTATTTTGGTGCTAAGTGGTTTTGCTAGCTAAGGTAACAATTCCGTTTTACTAGACGAA
>JAIUZE010038872.1:0-16362 GCA_022085475.1 Heliosperma pusillum | reverse complement strand
GAACTCGGAGTACTCCCACTGAATGTGGATTCGTGTTTATATTTAATGCGGTCGAACAGGTGGTGATGCATACATTGGGTACATTGACGAGCTAGCGAGCGAAGTATTACCTTGGACCTATATTCGGTTCTTAGATTGTATATTATTATACACTCTTTTATTTCCGTATTTATACAGGAGATATGTCTCCCGTCTTGTATAACTCTTATGTATAATATTATTTTCCTTTTGTTATGAACCTTTTTATTTATGACACCCTTGTTTATTTATTTAAATTATTTTTTTTCTTTCCGCAAATTTGAGGGTGTCACAATCACGCATGGAGTCCATTACAAATCGTATGACTCTAAGCCATAACAAGAAGTTGGGACTAGAAACAGTCTCTTATAAGTCACATATTAGAATTCATCACTATTAAGGAGTGATAAAATTCCTCCTGATCTCTTAAGGTTCCGAAGAAACAACTACTGTACAAACAATGAGGAAACTTTTTCCGGACCATATGCTCAGTTTGTGGCTCTTGAAACATTTTCTCCCACTCTGCCTTATCAAGAAATAATCGTATTTTTATTGTAAGAAATAATCACGAGTCACAAACGCTTTGTTCTCGTGGTCAATGTAGGTTTATTGAGCACTTGTTTCATTCGGATAACTTATAAATTAGGTACGCTACCTATCCATATCGTATATGAAATAAAATCCGACTATTATAAATGTGCTTTGATATGGTGGGAAAAGAAATAGCAGACAAAAATATTAAGATCCCAAGGTTAGTCAAATGGCTCAGTTTGACTTGACAAAGACAAAACCATATCGTATAAGGTTCTGTTTCTCTATTCAAAAACGCCTTATCTCATAATGTGTGTTAGAGAAGTTAACTCGGGAAACTATTTCACAATACTTTTGGTGAAAATCAAAGTCAATACTTAGATATTTATAGTTACGATTTAGTCGTAAGTCCTTGATCTAATACTCTTTAGTGGTTAACTACTTCACATGAAGCTCTTTGAACTTTTCAAAAATTTCTCTTAGCAACTCATTAAGTAGAATCAAACACAATATCTACTTAAGTCGTCGGTAAATGAAGTGAAGTAGTCATTACCATCTCTGGTTGTGTTTGTTATTGGACCACACATATTCTTATGTAATATTGGCCAATAACTCACTAATTCGATTTCCTTTTCAACAAAAAGGGCACGAATTATCTTGCCTTGAAAACAAGATTCGCACACACCATAAGATTCAAAATCAAATGTTTTAGATGTGCTACACAATCCAGAATTAAGATTAGATTTGGGTCACCAATTTTGAGCCTTTTACAATCTATATGACAAGTAATTTTAAGTTTTAGGTCAAGAATATAATTACCTTTGATTGGTATTGCATAACCATTGACCAAGTATAGGTATAAAAAGGAAACGACGCTTGTTCTATTCACAAAAGCGAAACACTTGTGTCGTACACTAAAGTGGATACTATATTCTTTATTTAGAGGTCGTGTACATAATAACTTTTATTAAAGTATACCTCTAAATCCAAAACTAGATTGATCACATTATCAGTTTTATATGTCTCTATAGAAATAAAACTACAATAGTTATATTTTCCTTGTACGTCGACATTTAATCATGGTTAGTCGTCGCACGATTTATTATATGCATTGAATACATTGATGAAAACCATAATGGGTATCTAATACCCAAAACTTGCATTTTAGCAAAATAAATGTCAATCATATAGATATTATGGGTGATAATAGTACACCAAATTTCTAACTCTTTACAAAACTAGGGACATATTCTTTTCTTATGTCCTACATTGTAAGAATAGAATCATCAAAGGTTGGGTTTGACACCTTACTTGGATTTTGACTCTACTATTCAAAATAGACTTGCCTTTTTCTTTCGCCTTGCGCCAACATCGTGCCAACCTACTCTTGAATCTCGTTTTATTCTTAAAAGTTAAGAATATAAACATCCCTCACTACAAGAAATCCGGTTTTTGATCAGCAGAGTCCGGTGGTCGAGGAATCGACCAATGACGATGAGTCCTCGGATCAGACATCGGAGATCCAGTTCACCCCGGAAGGGAAGATGATACTTGATCCCGCGGGTTTTTGGTAAGACAACGACCAATGTCTTTAATTTATTATTTTATAATTATATTACATTATTTAAAATAAATGCATACTATTCCATAATTTATTTTTCAGGTTTTCGTCTCAAAAGGTTGTACGCGGTTGTACTCAAAGTACAAAGATGAAGATGACGGGGGTTGCTCCTACTTGTTAGACAAAGGCTACCTCTACACAAAAAGAGGAATGGTTCAATAATTTTAGGGTATATTATTTTTGTTTATATTTTGTTATATTATTATAATTTTCAATTAATAATTTATTTTACTAATACTTACCTTTTAAATTGTAGAAAACATTTGACTGGCCGGCCGGATTAGTGTATATTATACGTCAAAGGTACAATGAGACATGCACTAGACGATTAAGGGACAACATGTGTAAGGTTGTCAAAAGGAAGAAGGAGCCGGAGCATATGAGAGGTATTTAATTTTTTTTTGTTATTTTTATATAGTTATAATTTAACACATTTTATCATATTTTATAATACTTATTTAACTTGTAGGTGGTGCATATGAAGATATGCTTAAATATCGTGAAACTCCGGAGTTTCAGGCTAGGTCGGCCCAAGCATCCAAAAATAAAAAAGGAGGAAAGAAAGATGGAAAGACTGAGCCGTCACATCACGCAGGATCTCGATCTTTCTTAGACCTAGTTTTGGGTGTAAGTTATAATTTCCACTTTTTCGTCTATTTGAAAATTATAACTTAAATGTGTTATTTTTATTAAAATCTTCTTATACAAGTCTTTAATTTCTTATTTTAAAAGGGTAAGAAGAAAAAAACCTGACACGCCCACGGCTTCGGAGCTCTTCCTTGACACCATTCCCGACTCCAAGACAATAGAAGATATTGGATAAAGCCAAAAGATAAGGAATTATATGTAAGTTTCAAACCATTTTTGGATTTTTACAATAAGTTCATTTTTTTGAATGTTTAACCAATTTTGTAGCTATTTTTAATAACAATGTTTATATTTTGTAGGAAGCATTTTCCGCCGAGAAACTTAGGCATCCCGAGAAATCCGATAACGAGATTTGGTTCGACTTGGTTAAGGGTTTCAAGAAGGGGAATATCTACGGGATTGGGTCGGCTAAGGAAGTATTTTACGGAGCTCCAAGGGGAAGAATGCCTTCAAGCTCAAAACAAACCTACGAGCCGGGAGTCGTGGGAAAACTCCAAGCCGCACTTAACGAAGAAAGAAGAAAAAACGCGGAAAGGGATGAGGAATTAAGGATAATGAAAGAAAAATTTAAGGCTTGGGAAAGTAGGTTCGACAACTGCAACCACGGTCCGCCTACCTTTCGGCGAGATTATGATGAAGGCAATGGAGGTGGTGGTATGCAAGCCGAAGCCAATATGACCCTTGGCTTTTGATATTAGTTTAGAAACTTTTGACTTGTGCTTGTTTAAACTTGGTTTGTTAACCTTTAAGAAGATTTGTAAACTTGAGACACTTTTCTTGATATATATGAGGATGTTGGTTTCTCATCGTGTTGTTGTAAATTTGTGAAATTATGGTTGGTTTTTATTATACTTGCAGGTATGGTATGGTAACGAAATGGCAGGATGAAAACAGAATTTTTCTTGCAACATCACAGGTCTTTTGGCGACTGAAATGTTCATTTGGCGACTACTTTCAGTCGCCAAACCCCCTGTATTTTTACAAATTAGAAGGCCTTTTGGCGACTGATTGGCGACTGAAATCAGTCGCCAAATTGGCGACTGAAGTCTGTAGTGGTCGCCAAATTGGCGACTGATGGCGACTAGTGGTCGCCAAATTGGCGACTGATTTCAGTCGCCAATTTTGCGACTACATCACCTTTCAGTCGCCAATTTGGGCGACTGATTTCAGTCGCCATTTCGCCAATTAGGCGATTAGTCGCCCGAATATTTTTTGGCGACGAATTGCTGCGACTGGTTCTTGGCGACTGATTTCAGTCGCCAAATTCATTTTAGCGACTGAAATTAGTCGCCAATATCAGTCGCCTGAATGTTGTTTTCTTGTAGTGCCTCTTAGAGCTCTCACTCACTTTTATGAATATCTACCTAAACAAGTAGATTAGAATTATAATGAAGATTAATCTTTATTTCATCCATGGTATTACCTTCAAAAAGGATAAACCTTTCATAAAGTGACTACGATATTTGGTTAATCGTGATTTCAAATAAATCGAGAAACCTAGTCGTCCCAACTGATTTGGCCTCTTTTGAGGTAAGCCTCGATAAGGAGCATTATGACGACATACCAAAAAATTACAAATATTTTCGTTGGAGCAAAAAGATTGATGCACCATTGTAACAAGATGACGTCACTAAAACAAAATCAAAACGTTTTTTAGTAAGTGTGACTTATTCATATACTCTTCATAAGAGACATTTGCGATGATGAATATGAGGATCAAAAGGAAAAATTATTTTGTTTTTAGCTACGGTGGTTTAAACGGAGATCGCAATCAAAATGCTACCGTATAAAATAATGGAAACTCCTTTCCACGATTGAACGGATTTACAAGTTCGTAGAAGGAAAAATATTTATCATTGCGCGAATAAAATAAATATGAACGGAAAATAAACATTCATTGCTAATAAATAATTTACTTGTAAAACAATTTTAAACAAGTCCCTCATATAATGACCCCTCACGAAATTATATAAGTGATTCCAAGACCCATCTTTAGACAAAAATAGTCATCGTATTCTACCTTTATCTAAAAAATGGTAAGTCAATACATGACTAATTCTACCCTTAGAACTCTTGGTTGACGGATTTCAACTAAATCCATCTCCTAGTCCCAAGATAACGCTTATCTCGTTGAGTCCAATCCAATTTTAGCTTGTGATCGTATCACCCTACTTACCCGAGGTAAAAAGGGACCCACGAGCGTTATAGCCCTAATGAACAAGGATTCATAGGTGTTACTAATTGGTAAGGCTAATCTCAATTTTTTTAAGTCATGTGAGAGGTCTTGTCAATTTTGTTATTAATTCCCTATAAGCGAACTAAGTCGGTGAATTTTGAATAACTTTGAATTGACAATCGAGAAATAACAATGCATGTTGGTGATTTTGGCATATGCGGAAAAACATAAAGCAAGCAAATAATAAATCCTAGTATGGCCACCTAGCTAACCTAATTAACTAGTAGATTACAAAATCGGAAAACCAACTCCTAGGCTCCTTGCCTCTTCATGGTACCGTCTTTTGGAACACCAATTTCGGGAATCTCCGTCTTCATAATAATTAATTACAAAAGATACAAATAAAATTCCTATTATACATTTGATCTAGAAAATGAAATTAAATTATTACAAACGGCGATACGAGATCGCAAATAAAATTACAACCGAATCGGTATTCCCTTACATTACGGGTAATACCAATTAAAATAATCTAGGTCATACTAGGTACAACTTGCATTAAAATTTAAACAAATGACATTCATTCATTTAACCATAACAACATAAATAAAATGCTGAAAAATATGCCAAAATCGCCCTTGATACTTATCATGCTCATTCTAGCTCGGTTTTATGGATTTTATCGATTTTTAACCATTAAAAATCAATAATCAACACTTAAATCTTATTTAAGCTAAAAATAATTATCTAAACCGATTTAGAAGTCAAAATTAGTCCCGACTAACTTTGTTTGTATCTAATTAGTTCGAATTGATCGTATTTGCTAAATATAGAGGTTTAATCATAACATTTATGAAATAAACCCAAAATAAAATATAAAACTCATAAAACTTTGAAACCAAAAATTTTGTACATTCTGGAACATTTACAGGAACTCTAAAAACTAGAAACATTTGCCCAAAAATTTTGAATAAATTTTATGAACAAATAACTTAATATTCAACGGTTGTTTCAAATAAAAACCATTAAATATAGTAAAATAGTGAAAAAAATTATAAAATTTCACAAAGATGATATAAATAAGATTATAAAATGTACCAAAAATTTTCAAGACCATAAAAGAACGTTTCAATTTTATGATCATTATAATCTCACTTTATTGACTTTTATCTTATAAAAATCAATAATCATGAAAAACTTAATTAAAAGTCACGAAATTTTACATAAAGTATTTACAAGATGCATGTGAGATCATATAAAAATTTCATGGCCAGAATCAACATGAAACTCTTTTTAGTTAACTTTTAACATAAAATATGCATATTAACTTGATTTAAAGTCCATAAATCAAAATAAATAGCAAACTAATCCCTAAAATCACCAAATTTTACCACAACCATTTTTAGGTCAGTAGGTATGCATGAAAATCAAAAATTTCGGGCAAACCAATTTTTAACACAAATTTTCAATTTTACCCAAGTTATCGTATAACTCGATTTTAATGCTTAAAATCGACATGCATGTAACAATTGAGCTCTGATACCACATGAAAGTCCTAGACCTCTAATTATACTCCTCTAATTAGTTCATTAAATTACATTAACTTAATGATTTAGGATCTAGTTATCATGCATGGAATTATAAAAGCATAAATATAAAGATAAGATGAAATTTCCTTATAAGAACTCCTTCTTATTGTTCTTGAGCATGAAATTAATGGATGATCCTCCATAAAACAACCTCCAAAGTAGAAGGTCTCCTTCTTGTTACACCCAAGATTAAACCCAACTAATCTTAACTTATTATTAACTAGATAATAAGTAAGACATTATACTACTAATATTATTGTATTACTACACTAGTAATATGGTATGAATATTAGTTTGTATGTGAGTTTTAGAGAGTTGTTGAGTTAGAAAGAGAAGTAAGAAATAAGCTTGAATAATGAAGTGAAGTAGTGATCAAATAAGAACAACCATTGTCCTTAAATAATGGCCTTTGGCCGGATCCCATGAGCTCAAAATGAGCCTTATTTTGCTTATTTTAATTCTCATGCAAATAGGTAGTGTGTAGGATTATACATGATCATGTTCATTTGTCATAATCATGTGTTGTAATGTGTATAAATAAAACAACCATCATTATGTTTTCCACTACACTATTTCGGTCCACATGGTAAAATGTGGTCCATATGATTTTTTGATATTTGTCCCACAAATACTTATTAATCATATGCTTAACTATCTTATATAATTAAGTGTTAATTTTATCATATAACAATTATATGACAAAAATTAATAAACAATATGTACTTAACTTTTAAGTGATATTTTACCATTATATCAATATATAATGGATTCCACAATGCCCAGTTAATTTATTTTACAACTCCTTGTAAATATAATTAACTAATTACCTCTACCTCAAAATATATGCATAACCTCAACTAATTTAATAAATTAACGATTAATCACTAAATTAAATCTTATTTAATCGTATTAAAATAAGACGTAAAATTTATTCAGTCAGTTATCGTATAATTGACTAATAAACTTAAGTGGAATGAGTTCCTAACTCAATTTCCAAGAAATAACTCTCGTAACTAAACATACATATCAAATATATGTAATGCTCTAATTAAACTGTATTGTATACAAATAATTAGTATTTTATTTTGGTCTCATCCTATAGGTGTGACCTAAAAGTATCAGTTGATCACCGCCGTCATACGACAATAATGTCAAACTCTAATCAGCCGAGCGTTACCGATTTACGTTAATCAACTGACGTGGAGCATCAAAATATACTAATCATGCTACGTATATTCCAAATGAAATTTATTATATGAATGCACTATTGTGAAGGACACTTACTCCAACACATTTCTTCTTCTTCGGGACAAGTAAATATTTCCAAAATACCTCTAGTTTCCAAAGACTCGCTTCTTCTAGCTTCGTATTTTAAGATAAATGCTCAAATTGATAGGAAAAGGCGCAGTATTGTCATATTACCTACAAAACTCATTTAAACACGAGAAATGCCTCGAGGACGATATTAGCTCACATAATCACTTTATAAAGTGCATTAAACATGTAGAAAGTGAGCCAAATGGGGGAATGAAATCATACAAATATTACACTTATCAACCACTTGTTGGGGTTTTTTTTTTCTTCTAACTCGCTGCGGAAGCGTTTCACTACAACGACAAACAACAAAGTGTAGGGAGACATCTCACACACACACACAATCACAACAAGAAAAAGGATACAACCAAGGTAAGTAAAGTGCAAATAAAGTAGAAAATCGACACCACAATTTTACGTGGAAAACCCCTTCTCAAATAAAGAGAAAAACCACAGCTTCTAGGCCATATAAATCCACTAGTAAGAGATATATTTTTCAAGTTCACAACCAACACAAGCTCAACAATGGTACATTATCAATGAAGATATAATTCTAAATTGAAACTAGCCTTGTTAATTTAGTACTCACACCACCCCAAGTATATAAGAGATACCTATCAAAGAACACTTGCTACACAGTTACCAAAGAAGTGTTAACGAAGCTTGAACCGCCCTTATCGTAGACCGGTTTCGAGTAGATCGGAACAAATCACCGTCTTGTATATGTCACTCACTGACTAAGACCCTAGCTTTCTCTCTTAATCTATTTTTATGGTTGTTGAACACTCTCTCTATTGCTCTCACCAATAGTGCGAAAATGATTTTCACTCTCTAACGCATTCTTTTCTCTCTCCCTCTCGCAAATAGTGCTCAATCTCTCATTTTTTGGCTATTTACAAAAGATAGCTTGAGATCCCACAAAAAAAAAGACTGGCACACATGACCTTAAGAGGCCCACTAGTCCAAGTCATTATAATGAGCAAATACTATAGCAAAAGACAAATTGGTAATTGGCATTCTTGAAGCATGTCATGACTAACGCAAAAAAACGTCAAACCCCTTTTTTGTGTTTTTCCTCCTATCATATACAAAATACTAGGTAATCCTACTTACTATTATTTACAAAATTAGGTCTTACGTATTTAGAAATTGGGGAGATATATCCAAAAGTTCCTTTATCGACCCAAATCTCCAAACATCTTTATCTCCTCACATAAAAAGACTACTATCTTCACATCGGTTCCCTTTTTTCTTCCCACTATGTCCATCGACATAGAAAAAAAATTTCATCGTCTTCCTCCCTTGCATGATCAAACTACTCCCACGATGCACCTTACACCACTTACCACTACCAACATACCGTTTCCCTTGACATGTCAACACACCCAAACAGAAAATATTACCACAAGACGTACGTACATACCTCACATTCTTGAAAGTTCTTATAATGCCATTCTGAAGCTTCAAGTTCACACTCCCTAGACCTAAACCTTCAATTTGAGGACATCAACAACTTTAATATACCCAAATTCACCACTAGTTTGCAAAAAAAAATGAAGCTTGATCACTACATGCATTCACGAAGGCGGCCGAATCCAACACCCACTTTTCTTGACACTTCTCCACCTCATCATCTTGAGAAGTCAAGAGCAACTCAACATAGAAATAAGAACCACCACAAACCAAATTGGAAGAATCACTCTAATTACCAATCTTAGCCTTGCCCTTCTTTTCTTGGAGTAATTTTAAGCTCTTTAAATCATCCATCATATTTAGACAATTTATTTGGATATGCCCTTTTTCATGACAATAATAACAGTACACACTACAAATGTCTCATTGCCTCGATTTGGACCTATTCTCTTTGGCTATCCCCTCTTTGTGATCTTCTCCCCCTCTAAAAACCAATCACAACTATTGCACTTTCACTTAATGACAAACCTCCTTGAATTTGAACCATCATCTCTCATTCTCACTCACAACCGTTATCACCTTATCCAAAGTTATATTTTCCATATCTACTAACAAAGTCATCACAATGGCTCTAAAGCTCTTTGGTACATAAGCTGATAATAAGAGAGCTTGCTCTTGATCCGAAATCTTCTCATCAGCATTACCAAGTTGATATACTAGTTCGTTGAAGGTGTTTATGTGATCTTGCAACTTTGTATCATTCTCCTCCATCTTAAGTTGAAACAATTCTCACCATAGGCAGACGTTTAGAAATCAACTTGGATGCATACATGCCTTGTAGCTTCTTTAACAAAACCATTGGATCCATCTCACCCAAAAGATTATACTTAATCTCTGATGCTACTGCTAACCTAATCATGCTCACAACTTCTTCTTATTTGACTCCCAATCAGAATCTCTCATCCCCGAAGGCTTACTTTTCACTACAAGAAAAGCGCTCTTTACCGACTGGAAAATAGCGACCGACTCAAAATCGGTTGGTAATAACCATTACCGACCGATATCAGTCGGTAAAAAATAGTGTGGACGCTAAATTACCGACTGAAAAGAATACGGTCGCTTAAATGAAATATTCAGTCGGTATACCAAAAATTACCGACCTCTTTACTTTGGTTACCGTCCAAACTTCACTAACACTAGCATATTAAATTATTAAGTCAGACATTTCCTTTCTCCCTCCTCATTTATTCGTTCCTTCCAGAAAAAAAAAAAACACTTCGTCTTCCTTCCAACTATAACCAGCGCCGCCTTCCTTCCTCCACTGTTGTCTTTCTTCCTTCGTCTTCCTGATGTCGTCATAGATCTATGCCGCCACGCCGCCGTCACCAATCTTGCTCTTCTCATACTCCTTTACATCCAAGGTTTTGTTGAATTTAATTTTTTTGTTGTAGGTTTAAATTAGTCTTACATACATGAATTACACTTCTTATGTTGTTAAAATGTTGGATAATTGATTACTTAAGGTTAAAATTGAGATTAAGTAAGTTAGGGTTCATAAAACTTTGGGATTTTCGGAATTTGGGCAATATTTTGTTGGATGGTTGGATTGTTTTGATCCAAATATTATTGATTGTTACTGTTTAAGCTTTAAAACAGTTTTGTTTATTTCAATTATACTTATTTACCTGTTACAATATTCGGTATTTGATTATTTGATGCAAAGTAAAGGTTGGAGCAAGTTAGGGTTTGCAATATTTGGGGTTTCATGGGTAATTCAATTTGTGATTAAATTTATTGTTTAATTTGTTATAGAGTATGTTTGTTTTACAGTGTATCTACCTTTTGATTGTTTTTTAAACTAAAATAGTAGCTATCTTTAGATTCTAATAGTCTGACCAATCTTTTTATGTTATACTGAATTGCATCACTATAAAAACTATGCTTTGGATGTTGAGAGAATGGATATGGAAATCGATTTATCAAATCTTGGAACCGTGACAGCGTGACCATTATGTTTGTTATTTTAACCGATAATCTAGATGGACAATATTGTAGGGGGCAAGGGAAGAAGAGATAAAGAGGATCAACAAGTGACATTTACAAGAATTCGTTAGAATTGGTTTCTAGTTAATGGGTTATTGATGCTATGATTTCAGTTTCTCACATTTCATTCTTGTTTTTTTTTTCAGGCTAAGAAGCTAAGAAGAAGAGTAGAACAAAGAGAAGGGGAATAGGGTACATAGTTTATCAAATCTACTTGGGTGAAAAATTCTACCTTGTAAGTATGTCCATATGTGGCTTATTTATAATTCCGAACTAGTTTTTGGTAACTCGAAGCTTAACAAACATCAGTTGCCTTGTTCATATATTCTGTTTTGTTATCTATATTGCTTTAAATCATTTTTTTGTTAGGACTTAATTATACCAGAACGACATTTATTATTTATGCTAATTGAGCTTCATTTGGAGGTTGTGACATTCTTTCATGTGGAACCATCAAGACAGACAAGCCACCTTTGCAGGTGCCATTATTGCCTTATCTGACTAAATTATTGGATTGGCACATAAATTTGTTTCTTTTGAAAGTAGCATGGTAGAGTATGAAAGATGAGATGAATTTTTTAAAAGTTAATAATGACCTACTGGATTTGTTGAAAGCTAGCCGTGCCTCAATTCTTTAGTCAAACTTGACTTGTCTTCATTTTTTTCTTCTGAATGTTTATAGCTGAATTACTAGAGTGACTAGAGTGACTGCCAGAACCAACGAGGTGTGTCTACTTTTTAATTTACATTATAGATTTAAATGTGCAATTACATGTACTCCATTTACTTGTTTTGGTTGGTACTTTAAAGCTTTGACCATACTATATGTTGATAGGGGTAAAACGTGCAAACGTAAATGCAAGCCCGATCTCATGAATCATTTACTCAATTGACCTATATTATATGGCTTCTAAAAAATTAGGACGTTAAAATCAAACCTCATCTCCGCTACTAAATTTAGGAATGTATGCAGGCAAAGGTTCTAGTGTTTTCAGTCCTAGAAGCTTTGTGTTTTATTTAATAAGTGTTGAAACCCAATTGGGTTAGTTTGTTCTGCTTCTCCCTCTTCTATCTAACCTCTGCCTTGTTTGCCTCTCTTTACAAGCCTTATGCTCCCACATCACAACCCTTATAACAATTTATTGAAGCATCTCACTATATACTACATGAATGACATGTAAGAGTAATTAGTATATTAAACTTTGATATGTCTATTTCAGGTCGATTATGAAGAAATGCAACGTGAGCACAAAGAACAAGGAAAAGACGTAGTACGAGGATAACTTGTTTTCACGACGGTGGTGTCTTGTTAGAGTAGGAGTAGGATTTCAAGTAGAACTTGGTATTATATGTGTATGCACTTGACAAACCTGTGTTTGGATGTATGGTATTATTTGGATCAAGAATTTATACAATTAATGGTTTTGAATTTATACAATTAATGTTTGGATCTCATATTCTCATGGTGTATCTTAAGTTTTGAAAATAATGTATTGCTTCTACCAGATTTTATATTTAAATTAAGATAATAAGCGCATATGGTGAAAACCAAAAATTTATTGTATATTAGGCTCAAAATAAGCTGTCCAAGCATATAATGTGGGAAATCGGTATTACCACAATACAATTATTATAGGATTATAACGAAAAGTAATAATTTGATTATCGAGTCATAAACGAAAACAAGGAAAAAAAATTTAGAAATCAACCTCCGGTCCTAGCAATAGGCGTAAAGAACAGAGATATCAAGGTAGATATCCTCCTAATCGTTGCACCCAAGATGCTCCGAGAAATATCCTTTTCTTTTGCTAGAAAGAGAACCTCTTACACGATCTCACTGATGAGAAGGAGGTTTTGTGTTTTTGTGAAAAGTTACTGTTAACTTTTGTCTTGTGTGAATGATCGAGAGGCAGAAGTGAATGAATTAGGGTTAGGAAAAATCTGAATTTTTCTCTTCTTCTCTCCATTCTCACGGCTCCTTTTTGCGTTTTATATGGGGAGATTTTTGTCTCCACAAAATAACTACCCATTGACTAAAAACCGAGTGTATCTGGATACTTTCGTTTTTGGTCATTTTAGCTTCCAATATAATGTAATATATTATAATCGTCGTTTTACATGGACCGACATTATAATACATCATTAATTATAAATATCCGTATATTTATAATTTGCCAATTAATTATAAAGGTTTATGTTTAATTAGCTTACATTATATACAACAATTAAATATAACATTTTATATTCAATTTACGAATTACAGTTAATTCGTCTCAGCTAACTTTATTTAATCGTTATTAAATAATCTGTCATCATCACATTGACTAACTTTTAGTCCACAAATACACTGCATAACTTTAGTCATTATAATAGGGCATCACTATGATATTTTCTCAAATCATAACATCCTCCAAACCCATCCTTTAGGTGGTTGACTGTTAGGGACCAGTTGGATCACCGCATCTGTATGACAATAACGTCAAACTTCTAGCAAGCCAACCGTTATTGATAAACGTTAATCAACTGATTATTATACAAAGTATACCCTGTGAACCTACAGAGATTTATTTATGTTATTGCACTAACTGTGGAAGACACTGGCTCCAACAATCTCCCACTTGTCCGTACAAGTGTATGTGCGATAACCGATTCTTATATCCATAATAAATTTCTCCCACTCAATGTAAACCAATTTGCAAAGTCCTTATTCACAAAGGTCGTAGTTTACAAGTGATCAGTATCAAGAGTGGTTTACCCGACTAGAGAGTAACTTAACTGATAAACGAATCTTTATTCGAGCATGGCCATGCATTTCAGTTACAGCTCCTCGAGTGGCCCAGAGATATAACATAACCTAATAAAGGTTGGATATTTTCTTCAACTCAAATCTTGCAGATACAAGCGCAGTATGAAATGACCCATTAAAAATCTACTTAGCCTCCTGTTACGGTCGACCATGAGAAAGAAACCAAAGTCACCAAAAAAACTGCCTTAATCTCAAGAGACAGTCGATAGTCAAAAGAATCGACTCTAGGAACACTATGGACGTCCTATCCACGACCTGGCACCTAATGTTCTGGAAACATTAGGACTCCATAACGTTGTCACAAAATGTCCGCGAGGTATTCATTATAACTCGCATATGTGATCGGATAAGTCAATTGTTGGACTTATGGCCGTTGAAACCACCATAAATCGGACTTCACAGAATAAATTCCAGTTTATCAGCCTCATGTAGGCGATTTCCAGGACCCAAAACACACTATATAATTGTAATTCAGTTCACTTTGTGGGTTCCTGTTGTCAGCAAACCCACATGAAAAACAAAAATATAAAAACAAAACGATGATTCATAAGATCGTTTTTATTAAAAAAGATACAGGTGTCTAATCCATATAAAACAACTAATACAACTCAAGAACACGTTTGATTCCCATGGAAATAACGTGCCCTTCATGCTTATCATATCTCAATGGTTTAGTGAGAGGATCTGCAACGTTATCATCCGTAGCAATCTTGTCTATCACTATATCCCTTTGCTCCACGTAATCTCGGATCATGTGAGCCTTCCGTTGTACATGCCTAGACTTGTTGCTGGACTTAGGCTCCTTAGCCTGGAAGATGGCACCACTATTATCACAATAGATGGTGATCGGGTCATCCGAACTAGGAACTACAGTTAGTCCTTGTAAGAATTGACGCATCCATATAGCTTCATTCGCAGCCTCTGAAGCAGCATAGTACTCGGACTCAGTCGTAGAATCTGCTATAACACTTTGTTTGGAGCTTTTCCAGCTGACCGCAGCGCCATTAAGAGTAAAAACGAATCCAGACTGAGATTTCGAGTCATCTCGATCCGTTTGGAAGCTAGCATCTGCGTAACCGATTGCGCATAGCTCAGTGTCACCTCCATAAGTCAATAACCAATCCTTAGTCCTCCGTAGGTACTTAAGGATATTCTTAACAACCATCCAGTGTGTTTCACCTGGATTGCCTTGGTACCGACTCGTCATACTCAATGCATATGCCACGTCTGGACGTGTGCATATCATGGCATACATGATCGATCCTATAGCTGATGCATAAGGAATCCGACTCATGCGCTAGACCTCTTCCGATGTCTTTGGTGCCTGAGCTTTACTCAAATGCATCCCAGAGACCATTGGAAGGTTCCCCTTCTTGGAGTTGGTCATGCTGAACCTCTCAAGAATATTATCTATATAAGACTCCTGACTGAGGGATAACATCCGTCGTGATCTATCTCGGTAGATACGGATCCCCAAAATTCTTTGTGCCTGGCCCAGATCTTTCATCTGGAAATGGTTCTTTAACCAAACTTTTACCGAAGTTAAAAGAGGTATGTCATTCCCAATCAAGAGTATGTCATCGACATACAATATTAGGAAGACAATCTTGCTCCCACTCGACTTGATATATAAGCATGGTTCCTCGACCAATCGAGTAAATCCATTCTCTTTTATCACCTAGTCGAAACGATGATTCCAACTCCGAGAAGCCTACTTAAGTCCATAGATGGAACGCTTAAGCTTGCATACCTTCTTAGAATTTTTAGGATCAATGAAACCTTCGGGTTGTACCATGTACAACTCCTCCTCCAAATAACTGTTTAAGAAGGCGGTTTTCATGTCCATCTGCCAAATTTCATTGTCATGAAAAGCGGCAATCGCTAAGATTATCCGAATGGAACGCAGCATGACTACGGGTGCAAAAATTTAATCATAATGCAATCCGTGCACTTGAGTGAAACCTTTTGCCACTAGTCGTGCCTTGTAGGTATCTGGTTGTCCTTCTACAGAATGCTTTATTTTGTAAAGCCATTTGCACTGAAGAGGCCGAACCTTATCAGGTAAGTCAACCAGATCCCATACGTCATTCTCATACATAGAGTCCATCTCGGATTTCATGGCGTCAAGCCATAGCTTAGAGTCGGAACAGGTCATGGCACCTTTATAGGTAGAGGGTTCGTTACTCTCTAGGAGTAAGACGTC
>JAIUZE010038863.1:0-15453 GCA_022085475.1 Heliosperma pusillum | reverse complement strand
CCTTTAACCAAGCCTTTATCAAAGGCTAAGCATGATGGTCATGTCGTCACAATGGGATTGATACGTGTACCAGGATTCCTTTAGATTATGTAATATGTAATAATTGAATGTTGTTTTAATTATTTCATATATGATAATTGCATTCATTGTTCGAGTTTCATTATAAACTCTTTTATTTAGTTTGACTAAATTTAATACTTTGTTTATCCGAATAGATTGTAAGACAATGTTGGACCCTATTAAAGTGAATAAGACGAACTTAGTATTTTGTCCCTAGTCACTCAATGAGGTGACGTCTCGAAGTGACTAGATTGTAAGGCGATCGATGATTGGTCTCATACCATGGGGTCATGGCGGATTGACTGGTCGTTTTTACATAGACAGACTGTATGACACTCTGTCGGATAGTGACATTTGTAGAGACCCTTAAATCAATTATTTGATGCCTGGTCCTGGCAGGGTATTCTATCTTATTCCTATAAGTCGATTCTTTTGACTGGCGACCGTCTATCTGAGTCGGTGCAGTTTCCGATTGGTTTTGGTTGATGTTCTAGGTCGTGCCGTAAAAGGAGGCCGATGGACATCTTCTGGATCATGGTGATCTGCATCATACAGAGTAGATGAATCAACAGGAATTGTCCACCCAAGTTGGGTACAAACATCTTTAGGCCACTCGAGGAGAAGTTACTGTAAATGCGTGGCCACGCTCGGAAAGAGATCTATGGTAGATTTTCCGGTCAGACAGTTACTCTCCCTATCGAGAAAACCACTCTAGATATTGTCAATCGCAAGTGCGACCTGGAAGACACCTTGCGTTGAGTGGGAGATGTGAGAAAGAGACAAGAGAATCGGTGACGCACACTTGTGTCAGACAAGTGGGAGATTGTTGGAGTAGGTGTCCTCCACAATAGTGCGCCACATATTGAATCTTATTAAGGAATATAATTGGGATATTTATTGACTATATATATGATTAGTCAGTTGATTAACGTAAATCAATAACGGTTGGCTAACTAGAGTTTGACGTTATTGTCGTTTGACGGCGGTGATCAATTGATCCCTTTCGGTCACACCTAAAGGATGAAATCCAAATAGTAACTAATTATTTGTATACGATACAGTTAATTAGTACATTACATATATTCGATATGTACGAGAGTTAATTGTTAGAAATTGAGTTAAGAACTCAAATTCGATTAAACTTATTTTTCAATTATGCGATAATTGACTAATAAATTTATATCTTATTTTAATACGATTAAATAAGATTTAACTTAGTAATTAATCGTTAAATTACTAAATTAGTTGAGGTTTTGAGATAGAGGTAATTAGTTAATTATATTTACAAGGAGTTGTAAAATAAATTAACTAAGCATTGTGGGACCCATTATATATTGATATAATGGTAAAATATTACTTAAAATGTTAAGTACATATTATTCATTTATTTGTGTCATATAATTGTTATATGATCAAATTAACACTTAATTATACAAGATAATTAAGCATATGATTAATAAGTATTTGTGGGACAAATATCAAAAATCAAAATGGATCAAATTAGGCGTCACATGGCCGGTTATAGTGTAGTGGGTAGTGATGATGGTTGCTCTTTTTCATGCTCACAAGTAACATGTGATTATGACATGAATAGTAAACCTAAAATCATTTTACTCAACACTACACTCCACCACTTTGCATGACAATAAAATAAGAAGAAAAATCACTCTCTTGGTGATCAAAGGGGCCGGCCCTCTTGGCTATAAATAGAACAATTGTTGTTCAATTAATCACTAGTTCATTCTTGCTTATTTTTCATTCATCTCTCAAAACTCATCTTCTCTCTAAAACTCTCAAATACTAATATTTACTAAGTATTACTAGTGTAGTAATATATTCTAATATTAGTAGTATAATATCTATCTTATTATCTAGTTAGTAATAAGGGTAGATTATTTGGTGTCATGTTGATGCAACTTGAAGGAGGTCTTCTAGTTTGGAGATTATTCTTGTTCATCCATATTAATAGCTCAAGAACAACAAGAAGGAGTTCTTGTTGTGCCCATTTTATTTCCATATCAATGTGAAGAAATTTCTGTTTTTATATAAATGTATTTATATTTGCATGCATGTTACTTAGATCATTAAATACTAAATTAACAAGTAATTTAGTAACTAATTTGAGGAGTCTAATTAAGGTCTATGGACTTTCACTTTTCAACGTGTTTTAGACTAGTTTCCATGTGAAAGACGAGTTCTTGTGTAGATACTAGTATAGATCTATAACTACAATATATTTAATTGTTGAATTGCATCTTGTATGTCCCAATTTGATGGAAACTTTGTGGTGTTGATGATAAATTACCTTCTTGTTCCTTAAACTTGTATTTAAGTCTTAAATGATAACTTAATTGTGCTTTTAATGTCATATGAAATGTTATGATGCTCATATGTTATGTTAAATGGTGATTTATGATGGTTTATGTTGGTAATTACAAATGGGTATGAACTTGTTTGGCTTAAATTTGAAATTTGGGTGAATTTTGGCTTGAACCCTTGCGGACTTGAATAGAACCCAGGCGGGTCCAGTCCAACACGGATGATTTTGAGCCTTAAACCCGAGCATGACATTTTTAACCCGGGTGGGTCCATCTCAACCCGGGCGGGTCCAGTCCGACCCTTTTTCGTAAAATGGTTATATCACCTTCGTTAATTGTCTGTTTGGGCCGTGTGACCTACCGTTGGAACCTTAAGAGGATAAGCTATCACCTCCATTTAGAATTTCTGCATTTACATGTCTAGAACTCTATTTATGACCGTTTGAATTGGACCCTTATTTTAGTTGGTTTCCAAACTTGTTGTTTTGAGATGAGATCTATGTTTCTTATTCATTATACTTCTTAAACTTTTTCTACTGCTTATGTATCACATATTGACTCATGATTATTATTTTTACATTTATATTATGCCTTTCTCACATGTTTAGTGACGGTTTTAGCATGTCTCCCCTTTTTAGTCACTTATGCCTTGAGTAATGGATCGAGTCTTGTGTATTGGATGTTTTGAACTCTCATTTCCCGGTTTCACCTCTATATTTGTTAGACTTGATGTCGAGGCAATAGGGGTACAACCTTGATGCTTGTTGGACTTGTTTAGTGGGGATATGACGATGTTGTTGGGAGGCGAACGCAATGCGTTGATCGATCCGCCCGTTAAATGTTGTATCCTTGCGAGGTGGTGTCATTGCATGTAGCGTACTTGCTTGTTTATTCTTGACCTCATCTCCGAACGGGTTTAGCCGAATATGAGGTACTCGTTTCCGCCTCTTTCGAGTGGGTTTAGCCGAATATGAGGTACTCGTTTTCGCGTGGGTTTAGCCGGAAGAATCGAGTCTTGGATGTGAGGGTTTATTGCATGTCGAATCAGGAGGGTTTATCCTGAGAGTCTGGCTAGGTTTAGACTAGGACCTCCATATTGTTCCATCCTACCGGGAAGATTAGAGTCTTGAGTATACAAAATGTTTATCGTATACGGTTCAAGGGAAATGTTTATCCCGTGAACATGTTTGGTCATACTTGCATAGTGCAGATGCTAGTGCGTGTCATTTACCGTGAGAGTGTGTTTGTTCATGTTCGATCACTTGTTTTGATTGTGTACTTAGTTGATTGGATGCCTTGAATGAATTGTATAATGAGTCCCTAACCTTCTCAAGCACATGGTCACTAATGGTGAGATGCAAGCCAATGGTGATCCAGGTGGTTGCCAAGGGGAGTCTTCCCCGAGTCGGTATTGCATGATGATAACGTGATTAACGATTCATATGCTTAGATAATGTTATTATGAAATATTCTACTTATGCCTATCATGACATGTATGTATGCATGTTGATATACGTTTCAATACTTTTTTATATGCGTTTTGATTTGATATGGCTGGGAGAACCCCGAGTTACTCCCCACTGACTATGGCATTCATGTTTCCTGAATGAACAAGTTGTAGGTTGGTGTTGCATGAGGTATGATGAGTGAGCTAGCGAGCGTTGTACTTACAGCGATTCACCCTTAGCGTTGTAGTTTACATTAGTTTGTTATCTTGATTGTGTTTTTATCAAGGGATCGGAATCCCTTGCATTTATTTAAGTACCATTTGTATAAACGATTTATTAAACTAAGTTTTGGTTTTATAATATAGAGACATTCGCGGTTTTGCCTTTAAAGTTTTTAAAATCTCGTATTTTCCGCTGCAAACTATGTGTTTACTTTATTGCAAAATTGCTGGGTGTCACAAGAAGGGTCTGTACAGAATATAATGACCAATGTACAAGACAAGTACAAGGGAAAGAGAAACCGGAGGGTCACGGCAGCGGTCACCTCAGTAGACTCAGATTACCATCCCTGCTCTACAAAAACCACCAATTGACCTTAAACCGCAGCCACAGGCGTCGTAATTCCATCTCACCGCAGCGAGACAAACCCGGAACATTAATGTGCATATCCCCTACGTAGCAGGATAACTACGGGGGCGAACTCGGGGTGTGATTCGTCTAGCAACAGAATCACCAACCAGTAACCATAGTAACCATCGTAACAACCCTAACTCCAATCCCGAACTCCATCATCATCATCATAAATCAAACAATAAAGTATCATACAATATCTCATCACCTCAATTAGCATAAGCAAATACTGAGTAGGAAAACCCTACCTTTTAGCGTTCCTGCACATAGCCACCATCCGACGCACAGACACACACACACACAGGTACATGCAAAATCACTTCTCCAAATTCCAATCTACAATCAACAATACAATCCTATTACGACTATAGTCACTTGAGTCAAAGGTAACTGTGAGAAAGGTACTTACATGGTCAGACTAGTTGTCTTTCTTAACAAGACGGTCACGCTTGCTGCCAGGGTGCGGCTCCCCAGGTGGTAGTCTCATAAGGTGGTTAGGGTTTGTGAGTATGAGGGAAGATAGGTTTAAGTTTTAGAGAGAGAAGTGTAAGTTATGAAAATAATGATTTAAGAAATAACTTCCAAATTATATTTATCACGGTCTGATTTCCGCCACACTCGACCGAGTAATAGTGCACTCGGTCGAGTAGGCTGAACTCGGTCGATTGACCTCCGCACTCGACCGAGTAGAGATTACTAGGTCGAGTAGAGATTACTAGGTCGAGTAAAGATTAATAGGTCGAGTACTCCATGCTGATGAGTACAGATTTTCCAAAATATCATCCTACGAACAGTCTCATAAGGTCAAGGGTGGGTCAAAAGTCCCTAAAATACAGGGTATTACAATCAAAGTATTTATGCCATAGAAAACCTCAAATGGACTCTTTTCAGTGCTTGTAGATGAAGCTCTATTGAACACAGACTCTGATTTTGCTAACCTTAGGTCCCAATCTTTCATAGACTTGGCAACAATACATCTTAAGGTACTGCCCAAAGTCTTGTTGGTAACCTCTGTTTGGCCATTTGCTTAAGGTCGGGTGGTGTGAAGTGCTAAATAAGAACCTTGTTCGCAATAGCTTCCATAGAATTTTCCAGAAATGACTTGAATAATTGGTGTCCCTATCTGACACTATGGTTCTTGGAACCCCCATGGAGCTTGACAATTTCTTTGAAGTAGAGGTCAGTACCCCTATGACGTCTCCTGTTTTCTTACAAATAAGAAAGTGAGACATCTTGCTAAATATGTCCATGATGAGTCATAATTATATACATGTTTATGCCTCCCCTTAGTCACTTTAGTGACGACTTTTGTGCTTAATTACGTGATTTAATATCATTATTTCTAAAATGTCGATACTTCCGCCTTTTGGTGTTTTTAATACACATTGAATGCATTTGTGGAACAATCGGATGGTAAGGAAACACCGCAGAATCGATAGTCACGGAAATCAAGAAGAATAAGAAGACAACGAAGAGAAGATGAGGTGTTCTCAGGAACACTCGATCGAGTCGCGAGTCCTAAATACTCGATCGAGTGTTTTTAAGATTGAAGTTTTCCTAAACTTTCTTAAAATCGCTTATTTTGTAATATAAATAGAAAAGTCATCTATTACTTATATCTTACGCTTTTAATTACCTAGAAACTTTTATAAAAACCTATTATTATTTTTAGTTATCGTATTACTTCAACTTTCGGAAGAACTTTAACTAATTCAACTTTGTAATCGGTAATTACTATTCTTCCATTGTTATTCAAGTTTAAATCTTTAGTTATCAATTTCTTTGTCATTAATCTATCTTGTGCTTTTAAGTATGTCGTATATTAGTTTAATTTCTGTTAGTTTAATTAATATGAGTAGCTAAATTCTTATCTAGGGTTGAAAGGCGATCTAGGATTGTTAGAAGGGGTAAATTTATTGATTGATTTGTAGTTGCTTGGTTATCGTTTGATTATCGTCTTAAACTTAGTTAATTGATCATTGGACAGGATTAACAAACTAGTCTCGCAAATTAGGATTATCACCGGCCGATTTAAGACTAGTAAAGGCTACGATAATTGAATAGAACGCGTTTAATGATATCGATCGCATGCTAAATTGTAGATCTAAAGGGCATAATTGAATCGACCGATCTTGTGACCTTAGATAACTTTATTTCATGTTAATTGATTGACCGATCTTGTGACCTTAGATAACCCTAATCTTTCCGTTGAGTTCAACCAAATTTCGATGCAATAACAATTTATTGCCCCACTTACCCAACGTAATAAGTTTAGCACTTCGGTGAGCCGAACCTACTTCCTTACGAAATTGGGATTCATGGGTTCTACTATTTCTTAAGGCTAAGTCTCAATTATCACAATAGAGGTCAAGTCAATTTATATTATCTATCTCCTTTTAAGTGAACTAAATAGGTGAACTATCGATAATTGTAATTGACGCGGTCGATTGACTCGATAAAATGCATGTGTTGTTTAAGTGGCGATTTGGCATGCATGCAACATATAAATAAAAATGCAAGCATAAAATAAATTCCTAGTATGGCCTTCCTAAAAAAAAAATAGAAAATCAAATTAACTATTACAAATTCGGAAACCAACTCCTTGGTCCCTTGAACTTCATTTGAACGCCTCCCAAGGACACCATCTTCCTTTTGGAACGCCTTTCTAAATGGCACCGTCTTTAGGAAACTCCGGGATTACAAATGATATTATAAAATTACAAGGCTATTCTATTATACATTTGCAAAATAAAATGAAATAATACAATAAAAGTGATACGAGATCACATTAAATTACAACCGAATCAATATTCCCATACATTTCGGGTAATATCGATTAAAAACTAAGGCCATACTAAGACAAATTACATAATTCCAAAATTACATAAATCAAAATGACATTCATTCATTCAAAATGAAGCATAATTATATGTAAACTCATGCAATATAAATGTGCCAAATCGCCCTAATAACCTTATATCGTATATAAACCCGGTTTCATGGAAATGCGTGATAATAACCAATTAAAATCACAATTAATACTTAAATCAAATTTAAGCCCAAGTTAATTACCCTAACTGTTTAGGACTCAAAAATTAGTCTCCACTAATTATTTGACAATAATTCAACTCGGTTTTGCATTATTGCTCGGTTTTGACCCTTTTTAACATAACTTTTATGTAATAATTCCAAATTAAATTACAATAATTTATAAATTTGAAAAATAAAATTTTGAATATTCTGGAACATTTCCAGGAGCATCTTCATCTCAAAATTTTGGTCAAAAATGTTCGAATCATTTTAGAGAAAAATATAGTTGCTATTAATCGATTTTATCAAATAAAATACTAAAATCACACGAAAATTAATCTAATTAATTTTCAACTTATAAATCTGATATGTACAATATTTATGCAACATATGATAATTTTTCTCAAGTCAAAAATTAATTTTAGCTATTTATGCCAAAATAATCACTATTTATGCCTTTTTAACTATTAAAAATCATAAATCATGCACAATAAATCATATTTATCTCAAAGTTTACATACAGTAGGTACAATAGGCATGTGATATCATACTAAAATTTCATGGCCATATTCGAACTTTAACTATTTTTAGTCATAAAACGTTCATTTTACTCATTAAAATGGATTTATTTAACTAAAAATCATTAAGTTAAGCAATAATCTTCCATAAATCATCAAAATGACCTAAAAAAATTTTAGGACCAGAAGGTATTTCATGCTCAAAATTTCGTGACTTTATCAAATAAATCACAAATTTTCTAGTTTTATTTTGTTACCATAACTCGTAAAAACTTCATAAAACCGATTGCATGCAACATCCTATGCTCTGATACCAATTGTTAGGTTCATATACCTACACTTAAAACATTTCTTAAGTAAAAATAATTAACTCTTTAAATGGTTACAAGATCTAGTGCATGCAAAAAGAATAAAACAAAGTAGAGAAAGATTTTATTCCTCACATTGAGTATTATACGGATAATGGGCACAAGTACAAGACACCTTCTTGTACTTGTTCTTGAGCTAGAATGATTATGGAATGATTTTCCTTAAGCTTCAAGTATATAAGCACTCCAATAAGTTGCACCTAAACTATCCCAAATCTCCTTTTGTATTATTTACTAGATAATATGAGAGGAACCCTTTAACAATATAACTAATACAACCATTACTACACTTAGTAATGTTGTAAACTATTAGTAATATATGAACATGGTTTTATTTGAAACTTCTCAAGTTTCTAGTGAGAGATACCAAAATTAACTTGTTGTATTTTTGTGTGAGATGACAAGTAGTAATAAGGAGACAAAACTCTCCTTATTAGTAGCACCAAGCCGGCTACATGCTTGGGAAGGGAGAGCATGCTTCCTCTTTTTGTCTTTACAATGTTGTAGCTAGGAGTTTAGGTATAGGTAGTGATCATGTTGTCTAATTCTTAATTAGAGCAACAATTAAAGCCTCAATACCTACCCTAATCCCACCAAAACCGGTGCACCCATGCTAATATGGGTGTCCATTTTATTTTTGTGATTTTGTCAATTGTCACATATGTCACATGTGACATGTGACATGTTATCTTATAATATAATTATGTATTTAACCAATTTAAATACAATTTTATGTCAAATAAATTAAACTTAACATTTTAAGTAATAATTTATGATCACATATATATATAATGGGTTATCTCATATTTGGTTGATATGATCTACAACTAATTGTAATTATGATCAACCAATCATGCTTATCTCAAATGTTTCATAAACATTAAGCATTCTAATATAACAATTATATTTATTGAATCTTATTTAATCATATTATAATAAGATATATTTCTCACTCGTAAACTCGTTCTGATTAAGGGATTAATTAATCTGTATCGTTATACAATTAATTAATATACTTGATTAGGGAATCGTCCTTTCGGTGTGACCTCAAGGGATCAACTGATCACCACCGTCATACGACAGTAATGTCAAACTTTAGTAAGCCAATCATTACCGATTAATGTGGATCAGTTGACTATAATGTTAATCATCCCTTTGTATTCTCGTTAATGAGATTTAATTAAGTGATCGCACTATTGTTGAGGACACTCACTCCAACACCGCTCATGCGACACGAAATAAAACCAGCCCCTGGCCAGTTGAATTTAATGTCGCTATGCTCTTGCATTTTGACATTAGGATAATCCTCATGTCATCAAATAAATTGGATTGCACTTCTTTTAGAGAGTAAGTAAAGCACATGCTACCCTTTTCTAAAGTTCATTATAAGCTCTTGCTTCGAACAATTATTCTTTTACATTTTTTCGAACTACGCGCAAGGTTTGATTTAATTTTTTTCTATTGAATCCGTAGGCAATCCTTCACAGAATTCAACCCGTTATTATTTTAAAATGTGAATAGAAGAACATTTGCATTTGCATTTGAAATTCGACAAGAATAATAAAGAAAGAAAAACTCATCAGTTTCTTAACTAACTTAATCTTTATTCATTATCCAAGAATAGCAATAATATCTCACATACATAAATAAATTTTGAAATAAAAGCTAGGCCAAGATTCTAAAAATTCCACCATTTATTACAACTCAACTAAAATAATAATAATAAATAAATAATAAACTATGACTAAGGCTATTCTTCCATCTTTCCTTTGTCTTTGTCATTCTTTCTATCTCTATCTCGACCACGAGCTGGGCGCTCCTGCGTTACCTCAAATCTAATCACCAATGGTCTTTCTCGAGGTCTAGCATTCCCATTTCTATCTATCACCACCCTTGCAGCAGGGTTAGTCCTCGATCTCTTCGCTGGATGCGCGACTAGGAATCCGACTTCTTCCTCCCCTTTAGTCAGATATTTTAACTTCTCTTTACCAGTCTCATGAATCTTGCAATCCACAGGCTCACATTTCCGAGTACTAGCCTTCCTCCATCTCAGGTATGAGTCAGATACCCATAGGGAGCCAACAAGAACGGGTATGAACCACATATTCCTTTGCACCCATCTAGTGGCCCATTCCCTACAAGACTCTGTAGTATGAGCCAAGGCAGTCTTGGGAACAGTATCAAGTCTCACGATCCTCTGTTTAAGGCCAACTTGCCTCACCAGTCTCTCCGGAAATATGCATATCATAAAATCCAAACCAGGAATGCGAAGTGACCGAGTTGGGTCCAAAGACGATGTGCCAATAACTGTCCTGAGGTGCCAGCATAGCACAGTCCATCGGATAAGTGGGCCACCTTCACCTTTCAGCTTATTCTCCCAATAGTTTGGAATCCCGGGTGAAGTCCACCATGTAGAGCCGGGTCCTCATGGTAATTGATCGAGCACGGTATCCTTGCACATTAACTGGGGGCTCGATCAATCGCAAGCGTTCCATCAACCATATCTGCAGCAATAAAAAAAAGCCAAAAAAAAAAGAAAAAAAAATAAAGAAAGAAAGATTATTACCTGCAAAATGATAGGATTCCCAAATATGGAAGCTCGCGGTTAGCCTTTATATTATCAAGGCCAAGGATGATCTCCCCTAAGCAAAGGCATGCTGAGCTCCATTTCTTCTTTGAATTTCCAGCTTTTGCTCCTTCCTAATTCATATTCGTTTATAATTTCCTATTCCTATAGAATGTAGATTTGGTAAAAACGCCGAATTACCAAGGTTTTGGATTTCCTTATCCTCGTCGAGTTGGATTTTTAAGACACAAATCAACATGGCCGCCAAATGAGCACACTTATTCAGAGGAATCATTTCACTCCTCTTTCTTCCCAAGTCTTTCACACTTATACATTTTCAAAAACTTATACATTTTTTTTTACAAAACCGCCTTTTGTAAACTTCTTTTCGTTTTGCGTCAGTTTAGGCCACCAATATGCAATAAGTGAATTCTTCGTGTATTTATGTGAATCTCTGTGTGATTTCGGCAGCACGACGGCAGAAACCGTCAGCTACCAAACCTGTCTTTAAGCTAATCTGCAGGAACAGAGAAATCCAACAGCAAAGGCACTCAGGCCGTCATAACACAGTCAAAAAGGGAATATATACATCAGACCGTTGCTTTCGCCCTAAAACGAAATCCAAAACTGGGGGCTCTCGCCTGAAACAAATCCAAAACAAGTTCAAAATGTCCAAAATCTACAAACAAAATAAAGATGGCTAGTCCTCCTCATAACCGAGCCCAGCTAGAACCTCGAGAGCATAAATCTCAGTATCTTTGTCTTCTAGCTCCCTAAATAGACGAAATATATCCTCCCGGGACTCCGTTGTCTCTCTCCGAGACTCTGCCAACTCATTCTCCAAGGATCTCTACAAAGAAATGTCTCATTTCAGTTATCTCATCTCAAAGTACAACAAAATGAACAAGGAACGAGAGGTTCATACCTGTCGGTCCCGACCGCCTACAAGTGCCTCAATAGCTGTAGCCCTCGCCGGTTGGCCACCCTCCACAATGCAACATGCTGAGACGATGCCACCGGCATTTAGATGCAAACAAGGATCAAACAAATGCATTCCTATGCAATATAAGTAAAGGAGATAGCCAAAATAAGAAGCCCACCTTCCTCACAAGATGCTGCCACGAAGCCAGCCGCATCAGTATACTTCAACCTCTCGGAGTAAGATGGGGGATTGACGCCTGCCACCTCGATCTCCTACATAAATCATAAGAAGAACGATGACTCTTCTTACGACACACCACCCAATCCCTCACAACTGGGTATGCTCGCGGCTCAAGTCCGTTCTCTTGTGTGCGAAGCCCGGAAAGTAGGAATACACCCACGCCTGCAAAAAGAGATAATAATGTTAAATATTGATCTTTCAATCACGTCAAACAAATTTCAAGCAATCCCGAGCAGGAGTCGCAGCTCTTGTTGCGCCCTTTCTCCAACAGAGTTCTACCTCAACATGTGTTTCCCCAAACAAGAGTTCGTCTGAAGACAGAGACAGACAGATTCTCTGTGACAACCCTTGCGATAGCGGAAATAAAACTTAACAAGCATGCAATTTATATAGCGGAAGATACGATATTTTTGAAACTTTTTACATGCCAAAAGAAGAGTATGAGGAATGTCAAATAATTACAACCTAAAGTATAACATACTACAAAGAGACGTAGTCTCTCAAAACGTTATCGAACATAAAAGTTGTTTAGAAAACTAGCTAAGAAGGTCTATAGGTGAATCGTCAAATCCAACGCCCGCTAGCTCACACCCGAACCCACAAACAAGCAAAATCCATCCAAGCAACCTGTTCATTCATGAAAACATGAACGCCACAGTCAGTGGGGAGTAACTCCGGGTTCTCCCAGCCATATCACAAATAACATACTTAAACGGTAATAGACAAGTAGAAGCTTACATATATATATATATATATATATATATATATATATATATATATATATATATATAGAGTTGAGATCAAATGAGTCCACCCCAAAAGAGTGAGTCCATGAGTCCTCTTTAGAGCCATTAGATGGGGAAAATGGATGGCTGAGATTGGTGCTCCCAAAAGGTGATTAATGGGTTAATTTTCCTCTCTCTCTCATCCTCACTAATTAACCACTAATCACACCCTAATTCAATATATAACATTTTCCACTCAACTCTTTATCTCTCATCTCACATAATATCCTTCCTCCCCCTCTCTCTAAAACCCAAATAAATCAAAACCCAAATAAATCCTCCTCATCCTTCTCACTCACAACCACCCTCCCACTACCACCATCCGAAACCAACACCACCGACATCCCTCCACTGCCGGATCCACTCCGACCCACCCCCTCACCGACGGATCTGCCACACCCCGCCCCCCTCTGCCGCCACTAACCACCCACACACCCCTCTACCACACACCACCATGTCCCCCTCCCCTCCCCTCCTCTCCTCCTCCCTCATTCTCTCCTCCTCTGTCGCGGTTGCCGCCTGCACTTCTCCTTCTTTCTATTTTTTTTTTTTTTTTTTACTTTTTTCCAGATCTAGGAAGTTTCGTGGGGTTTTGTGACGGTTGTTGGGGGTGGTTGTTGTTGTCGGGTGGAGGGCGGACTGTTTGACGGTGATAGGGTGGAGGGTGGTTTTGTGGCGGACTGTTTGTCCCTACCTCCTCCGGCCAGCGACTCCTCCGTCGTCCATACCTCCTCCGGCCAGCGCTTCCTCCTCAGGCCACTGCCTCCTCTGCTACTCCTCTTCTTCTCCTTTACTTTTTTCTTTTTCAGATCTTTTGGTTGTTACCTCTTTCTTTGAGGTGGTTTTGTGTTGAGTGATGGTGAACCTTTGATGTGGTTTTCAGTGTTTCTTTTTCTTTTGTTCATTTTCTTTTATTCTTTTCAGATCTAGTCTTCTATTTTTTATTATTTTTTTTCTTTTTCTAATTTCTTTTAGTCTTTTTAGATTTACTTTTTAGAACTAATTTTTTCTGATTTCTTTTAGTCTTTAAGTCCTCTCTTGATTTCTATTAAAGTAACACAAATTCTCTATTAAAGTTACACATTTTATTTATTAAAGTTAAATATATCGTCTATTAAAGTTACACATTTTATTTATTAAAGTCACATATATCGTCTATTAAAGTTACACATTTTATTTATTAAAGTTACACTTTTAAGGCTTGAAGTTACACTTATAAGGCTTGAAGTGACACTATTAAGCCTTGAAGTTACACTTTTAAATAATAAAGTTACATTATTAAAAACTGAAGTTTTTATGTTTTTATTTTTTAGATCTCATTATGATTTTGTTTAAGTTACACTATTATGTTTTGATTTTAGTATGATTGATGGTGTATTTGGACTGAAGTTACACTATTTTGTACTGAAGTTACACTATTTTGTACTGAAGTTACACTATTTTGGACTGAAGTTACACTGGTAATGACTAAAGATAACATGTCTTAAAATTTCATTATTAAAAATTGAAGTTACACTTTTAGGGACTGAAGTTACACTTGTAAAGACTGGAGTTACACTCATAAAAAGGTTCAAATCATATAAATTGTCTTAAGTTACAAAAATTCAAATTTGTACCGTCGAAATCATATTTTAGCTTGAAGTTACACAAATAATGGTTGAAGTTACCATCAGAAAAGCCTAAAATCACATAAAATTGTCTTAAAGTTACATAAATTCAAATTCATATAGTCGAAATCACATTTTAGCTTGAAGTTACACAAATAATGGTTGAAGTTACACTCAGAAAAAGGCTAAAATCACATAAACTTGTCTTCAAGTTTCATAAATTCAAATTTATGTCGACGAAATCACATTTTAGTTTGAATTTACAAAAATAATGGTTGAAGTAACACTCGTAGTGACTGAAGTTACACTCATAAAAAGGCTAAAATCACATAAACTTGTCTTCAAGTTTCATAAATTCAAATTTATGTAGTCGAAATCACATTTTAGTTTGAATTTACAAAAATAATGGTTGAAGTAACACTCGTAGTGACTGAAGTTACACTCATAAAAAGGCTAAAATCACATAAACTTGTCTTGAAGTTTCATAAATTCAAATTTATGTAGTCGAAATCACATTTTAGTTTGAAGTTACATAAATAATGGTTGAAGTGACACTCGTAATGACTGAAGTTACACTCATAAAAAGTGTAAAATCACATAAACTTGTCTTGAAGTTTCATAAATTCAAATTTATATAGTCGAAATCACATTTTAGTTTGAAGTTACACAAATATGGGCTGAAGTTACACTCACAAATCTCAGAAATTTAAAAGTGCTCAAAAGTGATTAACTAAAGGCTAGAGAGAGAAAGTTAATTAATTAGTGCATAGGTAAATGATTAGTGTTAAGTTTGTTTTTGTCTTTACAATCTCATCCATCCATCTCCCTCATCCAATGGCTAGGATGAGGACTCATGGACTCAACAAAAAGGGTGGACTCATAAGAACCTATCTCTCTCTCTCTCTCTCTCTCTATATATATATATATATATATATATATATATATATATATATATATATAT
>JAIUZE010038853.1:0-15235 GCA_022085475.1 Heliosperma pusillum | reverse complement strand
TTCATGTTTGATGATTCTATGAATCTTAGAAGGTGAGATGCAAGCCGGCTAAGGTTGATAGAGTTTGGATTACCGGTTGTTAACTGATTCACATGATATCTTGTTTGATTAGGGTTGAGTGTATCATGGCCATGTTTTAAATGTAACCTCTGAGCTAGCATACCAGCTTCCCTACCTCGTGTTATAGGTTGTTAACAGATTCACATGATAGCTTTCATATGATAGGTTATATGTTAGTTAATTGTATTCATAACATGAAAAGCATATCGTATATGTTAAAGTGTTGTATTTTCCATCTACATCTCTTTTATGTTATTCATGTTTTATTAAACTTGACATTTCGTGGCTGGGAGAACTCGGAGTTACTCCCCACTGACTGTGGCTTCCGTGTTTATATTTAATGCGGATGGCAGGTTTGTGATGCATACTTGGGTACATTGACGAGCTAGCGAGTGAAGTATTACCTTGGACCTATATTCGGTTCTTAGATTGTATATTATTATACACTCTTTTATTTCCGTATTTTTACGGGAGATATGTCTCCCGTTTTGGATAATTCTTATGTATAATATTATTTTCCTTTTGTTATGAACCTTTTTTATTTATGACACCTTTGTTATGATGAATATATTTAATAGTAGGTTCCGGTTTTAAAATTTACCGATTTTCACTAAAGTGAACCTATTAGAAACGTATTCTCATCTCTTATTGATTTAAATTACTTGTTTATCTTTCCTCAAATTTGAGGGTGTCACAAAGGCGTTCCAAGAAGAGGCAAGGGACCAAGGAGTTGGTTTCCGATTTGTAATCATCTAGTTAATTAGATTAGCTAGGTGGCCATACTAGGATTTAATTTGATTGCTTGCTTTATTTTTCCGCACATGCCAAAATCACCAACATGCATTTTATTTATCGATTGTCAATTCAACGTTATTCAAAATTCACCGACTTAGTTCATTTATAGGGAATTAATAACTAAAATTGGCAAGACCTCTCACATAACTTAAAAGGGAATTGAGATTTAGCCTTACCAATTGAAGCACCTATGAATCCCGTGTTCATTAGGACAACCACAACGTGGACCTTTTTACCTCGGGTAAGTAGGGTGATACGATCACACGCCTAAATTGGGTTGGACTCAACAAGATAAGCGTTATCTTGGGACTAGGAGATGGTTTTAGTTGAAATCCGTCAACCGAGAGTTCTAGGAGTAGAATTAGTCAAAAGTTGACTTACCGTCTTTTACATAAAAGTTGCATAACATGTTCTTTTGTCTAAAATGCGGGTCTCGGAATCGCTTATATAATTTCGTGAGGGGTCATTATATGAGTGACTTGTTTAAATTGGTTATACACGTAAAATTGATTAAAACAATGAATGTTAATATTTCCTAATTTTGTTGTAGTTATTCATAATTCGCAATGGCAAACAATAACAACACCGTTCAACTAGGAAAAGACTCAGGGCTAAGGTCCGTTATGGACAAATGCATCTTAAAAGACGATGGAACTAATTTCGTCGAGTGGGAGCAAACGATCAAGGGCGCGGCGTTATCGGATAACGTTTTGCGCGACTTGACCGAGGCACCACCCAATGAACCCGGCCCAAGAGCCACTAATGCGGCCAAAGCCGCCTATGAGGAATACCTTAAGGTAGCAAACGACGTCAAGATGGTCTTGATTTGGTCGATGTCCTCAAGACTTAAGCAACAATACATCACCCTTGGAGCATATGAGATATTCTCTAGGGTGACGTTGGCTTTTTCTCAATCACCCGAGATTCGCCAATACAATGCTATGACTCGGCTTTTTGAAGCCAAGCTAGAAAAGGGCCAAAAGGTTGGCCCACATGTGCTTAAGATGGTGGAACATGTTGACACTCTAGATCGTCTAGGGGTCAAAATTCCTAAGAAGCTAGCGGTTGGCAGCATCCTTCACTCACTTCCTCCCAAGTTTGCCCAAGCTAGGGCAAACTATAACATGCATGGCATGGATAAGAGATTTCACGAGCTCCATGCTCTCCTTACCCAAGTCGAAAGGGATGTGGAAGCAAGTGGGAGTGAGCAAAAGGATGTTCTTACAATGAGATTGAAGAACTTGAAGCTAGGGGTTCAAAAGGGGAAGGGAAAAGCCAAGGCCCAATTTAAGAAGCAAGGAAAGGGAAAGGGCAAAGCTATAATGTATAGTAATGCCAAGGCTAAGGGTAAGAAGCACGCCGAAGCCGAATGCTTTGATTGTAAAGGCAAGGGACATTGGAAACGCAATTGTCCCAAGTATTTGAAGGATAAGAAGGACGGATGTGTGACACCGTCAGGTATAATCCTCTCTTCTCTCTATATGATAGATATTAACTATGCGTGCACTTCCACTTGGGTATTTGATACTGGATGTGGTTCTCACCTTTGTAATCACTTGCAGGGGCTGAAGGACGTGCGAGCACTAGCCAAGGGTGATGTGGACCTACGAATGGGAAATGGAGCAAGAGTTGCCGCCGTCTCCGTAGGAACTTATGTATTAACCTTAGCTAGTGGTCTTGAGTTGTATTTAAATAATTGTTATTTTGTACCCTCCTTGACTAAGAACATTATCTCCATTTCCGTACTTGACGCGGAGGGTTTTTCTTTTGTAATCAAGAACAATAGTTGTTCGTTTTCTTTTAATGATGTGTTTTATGGTAAAGCCATCTCTATTGGAGGTATTTATGTTCTTGATAATGTTAATGAAATATATCATGTAGAAAGCAAGAAGCTCAAATTAGGTGAACCTAATCAATCATACATTTGGCATTGTCGTTTAGGTCATATAAACGAACGACGCATAAAGAGACTTGTTTCAACGAAACTTCTCAAACCATTTGATTATGAATCTTATGGTGAATGCGAATCTTGTCTTTTGGGCAAGATGACTCGTGCTCCTTTTACGGGAAAAGGGACACGAGCAAGTGAAGTATTAGGGCTTGTACATACCGACGTATGTGGCCCAATGACTCACCAAGCTAGAGGTGGTTACAAGTACTTCATTACTTTTACCGACGATTTAAGTAGATATGGATACGTCTACTTAATGAGGCATAAGAGTGAAGCCTTTGAAAAGTTCAAAGAGTTTCAACATGAAGTGGAAAACCAATTGAATAAAAAGATAAAACCCCTACGATCCGATCGTGGTGGTGAATATCTAAATTATGAATTTGATTCACACCTAAAAGATTGCGGTATAGTATCACAATGGACTCCTCCTGGAACACCTCAATTAAATGGTGTGTCTGAAAGGAGAAACCGAACTTTATTAGATATGGTTCGGTCGATGATGAGTTTTACAGAGCTTCCTGACTCGTTTTGGGGATTTGCCATCTTAACCGCAATATTTTCACTAAATCGTAGCCCGACTAAAGCAGCCAATAAAACTCCATATGAGATATGGAAAGGAAAGGTTCCTTATTTGTCGTTTATGAAAATTTGGGGTTGCGAGGCGTTTGTTCATGAGAAGTCTAATGACAAGCTCGCACCCAGATCCGATAAATGTTATTTTGTAGGATATCCTAAGGAGACTCGTGGATATTACTTCTACAACCGTCATGAGGACAAAGTGTTTGTGTCTCGTGATGCTGTCTTTCTAGAAAGCGATTTCGTTTCTAAAAGGCAGAGTGGGAGAAAATTCGAACTTGACGAAGTTCAAGAGCCACAAACCGAAAATGAAGTGGAGGAAAACGTTCCCTCCTCGTCTGAAACGGTTATTGTCCCTAGAAGGTCAGGTAGAATTAGTTCTCAACCTGATCGTTACCTCGGATGTATCGAGGGAGATGGTGATTTATTATTTTTTGAAAGTGATGAACCCACAACCTACAAGTCGGCCGTTTCTAGTCCCGACTCCAAGCATTGGCTAGAGGCCATGCAATCCGAAATGGATTCTATGTACGAAAATCAAGTATGGGACTTGGTAGACTTACCTGAGAAGGTGCGACCTCTTCAGTGCAAGTGGATCTACAAGATCAAGAATGGCATAGATGGACATAATGATATCTACAAAGCTAGATTGGTGGCAAAAGGCTTCACTCAAGTTCATGGTTTACACTATGACGAAACTTTTGCCCCAGTCGCTATGCTTCGATCCATTAGGATTCTCTTAGCGGTTGCCGCATTTTATAACTATGAAATTTGGCAAATGGATGTCAAAACCGCCTTCTTGAATGGGATTCTAGAAGAGGAAGTGTACATGACACAACCTGAAGGTTTTGAGGATAAATCAAACCCTAAGAAGGTATGCAAACTTAACAGATCCATTTATGGTCTTAAGCAAGCATCAAGGAGTTGGAATCATCGCTTCGATCATCTAATTAAACAAAACGGATTCACTCGAAGTGTCGAAGAACCATGTTTATACATGAAGTTTAGTGGGAGCAAAGTTACTTTCCTTATCTTGTATGTGGATGACATACTTCTCATTGGGAATGATATACCAATGCTTACTTCTACCAAAGAGTGGCTTGGGAAACATTTCCAGATGAAGGATTTGGGAGAGGCACAACGCATTTTGGGTATCCGGATCTATAGAGATAGATCCAAGAGGATACTAGCATTAAGTCAAGAAGCTTATATAGATAAGATTCTTGATCGGTTCAAAATGAAAGACTCTAAGAGAGGCTTCCTTCCAATAGGTCATGGTATCACTCTGAGTAAATCCCAGAGTCCTACCGTCACCGAGGAGATTGAACGCATGAAGTTGATCCCTTATGCTTCAGCAGTTGGGTCAATCATGTATGCTATGATGTGCACTCGCCCTGACGTCGCCTATGCTTTGAGCATGACGAGTCGTTATCAAGCCAATCCAGGTGAGAGTCACTGGATAGCCGTAAAGAACATCCTTAAGTACTTACGAAGGACTAAAGATTCGTTCTTGGTGTTTGGAGGAGAGACTGAGTTGCGTGTAAAGGGTTACACGGACGCTAGTTTCCAAACTGATAGGGATGATTTAAAATCCCAATCCGGCTATGTCTTTATGTTGAATGGAGGAGCCGTTTGCTGGAAGAGCTTCAAGCAAAGCGTGACTGCGGATTCTACAACAGAAGCTGAGTACCTCGCGGCATCAGAGGCTGCAAAGGAAGCTGTGTGGATTCGGCAGTTCTTGGAAGGACTAGGAGTAGTCCCTACTGCCACAGATCCCATCACGATGTATTGTGATAACAGTGGGGCTATCTTTCAAGCAAAGGAGCCCAAGTCTAGTAACAAGTCTAGACATGTACTTAGGAAATACCATGTAATTAGAGATTACGTGGAGAGGAAGGAAATAGATGTATGTAAGGTTGGGACAGACGATAACATCGCTGATCCTCTAACCAAGCCTCTTACAAAGGCTAAACATGATAGTCATGTCGTCTCGATGGGATTAAGACGAGTTCCTGAATTCCTCTAGATTATATGATATGTAATAATTGAATGTTGTATCAATATTTGCATATATGATAATTGCATTCATTTTTCGAGTTTTATATGAGCTCTTTTATTTAGTATTGACTAAATTTTATTACTTTGTTTTGTCCGAATTGGTTATAAGAAAGGTTGAACTAAATTCAAGTGAACATGATGAACTTAGTAATCGTCCCTAGTCATTTGCATAAGGTGACGTCTCGCAATGACTAGATTGTAAGTCGATCGATGGTTGGTTCAGCACCATGGAGTCATGGAGATGACTGATCGTTTACATAGACAGACTGTAGAGACACTCTGTCGGACAGTGACCATGATAGAGTCCCTTATCAAAATTGTTGAAGCCTGGTCGTGGCGGGGATTTCTATTATATTCCTATGAGTCGATTCTTTAGACTGGCGACCATTTACCTGAGTCGGTGTATTTTCCGATTGACTTTGGCTTTTGTCCTAGGTCGTGCCGTGAAAGGAGGCCGATGGGCATCTACTGGGTCATGGTGATTTGCATTATACAGTGTAAGTTGGGTCAACAGGAATTGTCCACCCACGTTGGGTATTAACATCTTCGGGCCACTCGAGGAGTAGTGACTGGAAATGCGTGGCCACGCTCGGAAGAGATCTATGGTAGATTTTCCGGTCAGACAGTTACTCTCCAGATCGAGAAAACCACTCAATTTATTTTTCCAATCGCAAGTGCGACCTGAAAGACACCTTGCGATGAGTGGGAGGATGTGACGCAAAAGTGACAAGAGAATTGGTAGCACACAACTTGTCGAGACAAGTGGGAGATATTGTGGGAGTAGGAGTCCTCCGCAATAGTGTGGCTATATGCACAACTTGTATCGGACAAGTGGGAGATTGTTGGAGCAAGTGTCCTCCACAATAGTGCATTTATATTATAAATCTCATTTTGGAATATTAGTGGGATGACTAGTATTTTGATACTCCACGTCAGTTGATTAACGTAAATCGATAACGGTCAGCTGACTAGAGTTAGACGTTATTGTCGTATGACGGCGGTAATCAACTGACCCCTTTCGGTCACACCTATAGGATGAGACCCAAACATCAAATCTAATTGTTTGTATACGATACATATTAATTAGTACTTTACATATATATATTTGATATATATATTTAGTTACGAGAGTTATTTATTGGAAATTGAGTTACGACCTCATTCCGGATAAGTTTATTAGTAAATTATACGATAATTGACTAAATAAATTTTACGTCTTATTTTAATACGATTGAATAAGATTTAATTTAATGATTAATAGTTAATTCATTAAATTAGTTGAGGTTATGCATATACTTTGAGGTAGAAATGATTAGTTAATTATATTTACAAGGAGTTGTAAAATAAACTAACTAGGCATTGTGGGACCCATTATATATTGATATAATGATAAAATATCACTTAAAACTTAAGTATATATTATTTATTAATTTGAGTCATATAATTGTTATATGATCAAATTAACCCTTAATTATACAAGATAATTAAGCATATGATTATAAGTGTTTGTGGGACAAATATCAAAAGTCAAAATGGACCACATGACACTAGTGGGGGCCGAAATATTGGTAGTGTATAACATGATGATTGTTGTTTCTTGTATTACACTACAACATGTGATCATGACATGTTTATGACACATGATCATGTTCTAATTCACATCTACACTCAACCAATTTGCATGGGATTATTTTAAGCAAAATAAGAGGCCACATAGGCTCACTTGGCCGGACCTTTGTGTCCTTAAATGGACAATTTTGTTGTTCATTTTGCTTGCTTGTTCATTCTTATTTTGTATGTTTATCTCACTAAAAATCCTCATCTCTCTAAAACTCTCTAATACTAATATTTTCCTATTACTAGAGTAGTAATAAAATCTAATATTAGTTCATCTTATCACTTGTGTTTTCTAGTCAAAAACTAAGTGATTAGTTTGGGTTCTCTCTTGGGTGCATCTTAAAGGAGGTCTTCTAATTTGAAGATTACAAGGAGGATCATCTATTTCTTTCTAGCACAAGAACAATAAGAAAGGTGTTTCTTGTTGTGCCCATATAAACCGAAATTTCCCAATGTAAGGAAATTTCTTCTTACTTTTTATTATGCATTTTAATTTGCATGCATGTTACATAGATCTTTATTAAACACTAAATTAACAAGTAATTTAGTAACTAATTAGAGGAGTCTAATTAGGGTCTATGAACTTTCATTTTTCCCTTCTTGTAGTATTTCTTTAATTATGTAGGGAGGTAATTTGATTGAGTCTGGGTCAGGATCATCCTCATTATCATCATAAATAGAATTGCATTCAGAAAAATACAAGGAGTAAGTAGAATCTGATTTATTCATATTAAATTTTGAAAATAGCTGAAACAAAGAGGTCATCTGTTCAGTAGTCAGTGGCGGTAAGGGAGCAGGTGCTGGGACATTCCCCAAGCTGCTATTATTATTGGATGCTACGCTAGGAGGAATAAAGGGATGGGGGTGACGACATGAGGAGACTCCCAAGGAACTTCGCTAGACTCAGACTCCGACTCCAACTCCAAATATGACTCGAATTCGTTGTCTTCTGGTTCTCCTTTGAACATCTCTCATTCTCCTATAGTAACATTGAAGAGGTTTCCTTGATTGTTAGTCCACTTGATCGGCTTTCTCCATCCTTTTGGCTGACTTGAGCCAGCGTCTGTGATCAACGATGTAGGGTTGAAATGATTGTCCTGGAGTATCATGGTAATGATCTCATCCTGTGCGGCTCTAACGAATCAATCTTCTCCAAACAGAAGACTAACGGCTTGCTCGTCTAAACAAGGTGTTTTACGGGTTTTGATGGTAGGAACCGTTTCTAAGGGTATAAAATATTAATCGTGGAAGACCTCGATTCCAGCTAATTGTATTCCCCTATAGTTCCAAGGTTCAGGAAACCCATGAAAGTATTCTTGACTACCTTCCTAACGAAGTATTCATTTAGATTAGGGAGATAAGGTTGCATCTGGATTCCTCGACTTTTACGATTTTGGACTTGAGTAAGCATTTCCATGGTTTCTTTCTTTGTGGGTTTGTACCCCAATCCTAGTGGTATCTTTCCTGAATTCCCTTCATTGTAAGGTGCAAACCTACTTTTCCTGATAGGGTTCAATGGCATCCCTGAGAAGTATCCCTGGGATTTGAGTATGTGGTTGACCACTAAGTTGGAGTATGGATCGAAGTATAGATGTGCCAACTCACTTTCTACAAGGTTTATGCTCTGAAATCCTCCAAGCTTGTATACTGGACCCGTGATTTCTTCGTTGTCGGACATTTTCTCTATCACAACTTTGATAGGTGACGAATTGATCGTCAGTACTTCGCCATTTAGAGGAGTTTTGATCTTCTGGTGCAAAGTGGATGCTACCGGTTTAGAAGCGTGAATCCAAGGTCTCCCTATATATATATTAAAGGATGATTCGATGTCTACAATCTGGAAGTTGACCTTTCGTTCAATTGGCCCAGTGGCTATGGTGAGGTTGATTAACCCTATCACCTTACGTCGTGTTCCATCATATGCTCGAACACCTTGGTTGGTAGGAGCCCAATCTAATTCTTTCATGCCTAATTTACGCACTGTTGTTAGTGGTATGACATAAACTGAAAGCCATCATCTACCAAAGTCATTGGTACGTTCTTCTTCAGGCACGTGATTGTGATATATAGAGCGAGATTTTGACTGGCACCGAAAGGAGGTAAATCTTCATTTGAGAAAGTAACTGGGTTACTTAGCTTAATCGAGTCGTGGAGGACCAAGTTGACTACGTCGTCAGGTGTAGAGTCGTGCGCTACATTCAGTTTTGCCAATGCCTGTAATAAGGCTTGGTGATGGGGAAATGAACTCGCGACTAAATGTCAGACTCAAAGATCAGTCTTTGTCTTCTGTAGTTGTTTCAGTAGATGGTCAATAGATGTATCTTCGCCATCATTTGGGGTGACGACATTGGTGTTAGTAACTGGACCATTAATAGTAGGGTCATTCTGAAAAACACCTTGATAAGGACGTCCTGATCGAGTAAGGTAGTCTATATCTGGATCTTCACTAGGCCGCACTATATCTTCACTATCTCGGGTTTGCTAAGGTTTCGTGAGGTATTCTTCCTCGTCGTCATCGGCCCATATTCCTTTGACGGTATTGAGTTCTCTTAGTCTGATGATTTCGTCTTTCAAAGCGATTACTCGTTTGACTTGATTATCACATATGGTGATCACCCCCTGCATAGTAGACTATTGAGATAGAATTGGAATTTGTGGTACGCTTTCTTGGGGCGTGGCGCCTGGAATGCATAGAGATGCTACAGTGGTTTCAAGCTCCAAAACTTGCCTACTCAAATTCTTAGCCCATGCGACGAAGTCATCGATGGTAGGAGAAATGGTGGAATATATTCCTTCATTTCCTAACATGGGAATCTCATCTTCGATTGGGGAGATGAGGTGTGAACAATCCAAGGTGGATTCTTCATCTGTAATCATCAGAACTCCAAGAGGATTCTGAGTAATATTTGGCTTACCTCAAGGAGGTATGGGTAGACGACCATCTTCAATCATATCTTGAAGGTCATGCTTCAATTTGAAGCATTTATATGTATCATGCCTTTTACCTATGTGATCTTCGCAATAGGCATTCTCATCCCAGAATCTAGTTTTCTTTTTTGGATCAGGCGTAGGTCCTATAGGTTGAAGCTTGCCTTGTTGTGTCAACCATTTCAAGGCATTGGAATATGTATCACCGATGCTTGTGAATTTCCTTTGCGGGTTATTCTTTTTAGATGGTTCAACAAGATTGACTACATCGGTTTTGTTAGTAGAGCCATAAGAACGATTCGTTGAGCCTTGATACCCATGACCTACCGTTTTGGACAAGAGCCCCTTTCGGATGTCATCTTCAATTCTTGTTTCCAGCACACTTAAATCTTTGAAAGACTTTATGTTTAGGTACCTAAGGTGGTTTGCATAGGTAGCCGGATTGGTCTCAAATTGTCCATGAACTTTTCCACAAGAGTGGCTTCATCTGGACGTTCAACAAGCTGTGTGCTAGTCTTCCTCCACCTACTTCGGAAGTCGGTGAAACCTTCTTTCTCATTTTGGGTAAGAACCTCTAGAGTACGCATATTGACTTGAATTTCAGCATTATCTGCGTACTGCTTGGCGAACTCAATTGAGGCATCATCCCAGGTTGCGATTTTATTGTGTTCTAGAGAATAGAACCACTGCTTAAGAATGGTGTCAAGAAATGAAGGAAAAATCCTTAGGAACATCTCAGCTTTGATGCATTTGATAGACATGTAATCTTTGAAAGCACGAATATGATTCAAAGGGTTCTCATGCCCCTTGAACTTTGGGATGTTAGTCATGTTGAAGTTGGTTGGCAATTAGGTATTTACCGCTTCATATTTGCGATTAATCTCCCTGTAGATGTCATCTCCCTTGAGGTACAGTAGTTGCTCCTCCAAGTATTGGAGTCGCTTTTCCGCCTTAGTAAGAACTGGTGGGGGATTGACTTCTAGTTGTCCCACGATGGGGGGAATGTTATCATGCACGCTGGGATCAGGAATGTCTGCATGAGGCAACCTAGTTTCTACGGCAACAATTTGGCCTTCAATGGCATTGAGGCGAGCATAGGCTTGGTCTTGACTTGTTTGAAGACGGATGAGCGCAGCTAAGACTAGATCATTACCACTTTGCTCGGGTTGATGAACGCTTGCTTGACTAGTTCCAGGCATCTTGGAAACTGAGGTAAGAGACCGCAGACGGATCAAAACACGATCGACCATTCTAGCACACTTACTCAAAAGGACTCGACTTGTGAAGTGGGAGTGTGCCACTGGGTTAAGTGAGTTTTGAAAATAACTAGTTTAGAAATGTTAATCTAAACAACCGTAGTGTGGTTGTAGGAGTGATGACTCGAAGTGGAGAAAACACATCTTTGACTGGACATTTGGACAGAGTTTCGACTCATTTTGAGCTACTTTAGGCCACCTTTGAAATTGCTTTATAGTTTTGAATTTTTTTTTTTTTTTTTTGAAAAGTTCGTCATGGTTTTACTTATAAAATGGTGATCATGTATAGGTTATACACATTTATACATGCATTAAAACGGTATGTTGCGTGCTTAAAAGGTTTTGGTTTAAAAGGGTGGGTTGCCATACCAAGAAATCAAACCCGGGTCTGTAAAGAGGTCCGCGCCAAACATGAGTAAGGTCGGTTCCTAGTCCAATTCCTCCAGTAGTGAAAGCTCTTGATACTAAAATGAGTATGTATCGCGGTATGGTTGACGTCAATCGCTATCCATCCTTAGGCCCATATAAGAATTTGGACGGTCCAGACAAGACGATTGGTCGAAACGGCTTGGGTTGAGCCTAGGAAGAACGAATAAAACGACCTAAGAAGGTCGAGTAATGAAAATCGACAACTGTCTCGTACAAACTATTCCTTAACCTTGTTCAAGTTTCACCATGGGTAACACGTAAGTTTATAATCCTCAGCGGAATCGCCAAACTGTGATACACGGATTGGTGATCTTGGCCGAACTGTGGTACAGGGGGAACCACGGAGTGGCGTGCTTGGATGGTCAAGCGTAGATATACGCATTTGTGGAGTCGCCGCCAATTTTTATGGAAAATTGGAACAGTTCGAATACTTTATGCCATGTCAAGACACAAAGTAATGACATGTACACTAAGAACTCGTTACCCTTAGCATTCTATGTCTAGAATGGCTGTCGTGGATGCCAATGAACACGATTGTTCACAGAGATCTGGAGTAAGGGGTGAGGGTACGTATTAGGAAACTCTTTAATCGAACACCTAATCCCCCCCCCTGCCTCGATAGCAGCCTCTACTAATGATTAAGGAAATTATTTGTATCTGATATGTTATCGATTGTATGCATGCAATGCAACATCCAACACTTTAATCCTATCATGTGAATTAGACTATGTCGGTGAACATGTAATTAGCACTCAATTATGTCGAAATTGGGAATTTAGAATGAATTACATGCGAAAGGCAAAGAAATCATACAATTACAATGACTAAATGAGATTACAACGGACTACATGAACCACGTCAAAAATATACTCAAAACAGAGATTTGAAGAAAAGGAAAAGGTTTGAAAAATTAAAAGACAGATTAGGAACGATAACACGACTAATAGTTAATTAATTACGTAATTAAAGCTACGTCAAGGCGAAAACAGAAGTTCAGGGACATAAGTCAACCCAGAACAAGCGCAACAACAGCTACGTCCACTGGAAGAGGAGCAACACTCTATGCGTCTGTTCTTGAGTTGAATTCTAACTGTGAAGTCAGAATCGCGAGCAGTTAATGTTGTTTTGTATATTTACGATGGATTATTGATCTATGACTCGAGTAGAAGTGATTTAACATATTAATTACACTATTTATATCAACAATGAATCCAGAGATTTGATATGAACGAATCGAACCTCTGAAACCCAAATTAGATTAAAAGACGAAAACCCGCTAATATTGAATTATTAGGGATCTAAGTCAAGAACAAAACGATTTATAAAAGATTAAATATGATTTAGGTACGAAGAAAAGAGAAAATAAGAAAAGGAAAATAAAGACGTAGAAACCAGAGAAAGAAGAAGAAGAGCAGGAGCAGGCGGCCTATGGAAGAGGCGCGGCAGGTGCTGCGAGCGACTCTTTGAAGAGGCGTAAATGCTTCTGCGTTACTTCTCGACGTCTGATGACTAATAAAAAGATTTTGTTAAAAAAGGTTTTATTTTGAAATCGATTTTGAATTTATTTCTGATGTGAATCTTACGTTAATTGAACGAATAAAATAAAAATACAATACAAAAGATGGGATTTATACCCTCAGACTTACATGTTGAAGAAACGAGATATTAACTAAGTTAACGTTTTAGCAATAGCTCGACTCAAATGTATGCAGAAAGTGCCCTCGTTAAAGGGCTAAAAATCGATTGATTAATTGGTTGGTTGATTGGTTGGTTGATTCTGTGGTGGTCAAATTGGTCGGTCAATGCAAACATGACGGGTACCCAGAAGGATCTAAGCTTACGTGGTCGATTGATCAAGCATGTAGATGCCGATAGCTTAGAGCAAGGTCTAGAATGCAAAGAGAGAGAAGAGAAGGGGCAGAACACTCGCGTGCCTTAAAAGTGAGAACGGAGCTCTCATTTTATAGCAGAAAATACGAAGAGTTCAAGAACAAATCAAACTTATCTCGAAAACAGAGAAAACAAGCTGGGGAAGAGGCGCAGCAGGAACCTAGATCCTTCGAAGAGGCGCAACACCTTCTGCGTCATTTCCCCAAGGGTTTCCTTCTGCGGAATGAAGATTCCCACGCTTCTATTACAGAATTGTGGTTGAACTATACTTCCATTTAAAAAAGATACGAGATAATATTTATCAAAAAGATAAAATTTGAAAATATTAATAAAATATCCAGAATATTCCGCGCTTTCCGACTCGAAGTTTTAAAACGCTTTCTCGAAAATGAAGCGGTTTTCGACCCGGACTCCAAATGAACTCTAATAACTGTCAAAACGACCATACCGGTGCGTAGATGACGACCAAGGGGTAGAAACAAGTGTTTGAGCTATCATTTGGCGATAAACTTACAAATTGTCATAAATCGTTTCACGTACCAAACATGCGGCCCAATCATGACTGGGTGGTTGGCAGAAGGTGTAGAAACGAGGTATCTACACTTAGTTATTAATTGTTAACATCTGTTATGAAGGCATGATGGCTTGGGTGGTGGACGGTCCTTTTGGGTGGTGCACAGTTGTTGGAGGGTTGTGCGAGAGGGTGGTTCGTAAGGGTGGTGGACGGTTGTTATAGGGTGGTGCATGAGGGTGGTTTGTAAGGGTGTTGCGTTGGTGTGGTCACCATTGTCATCAGAGATTGCAGGCTAGCGACGATGGTTTGTGGTGGACATGTGGTCGATTAGAAATAAGGTGGTAATGGTTCAGGTGGTGGTGGGGAAGCTTGAGGACGTGTTACGTGTTTAGTGAAACTATGCTGATATGTTTTTTTATAAACATAATTAGAGGAGGAGGGATGACTAAAGTGTAAGTTTCTTAAACTTGATATTAGACATTTCTTGTGACAACCCTCGCGAATGCGGAAATATAAAACATACAAGCATGTGAAAAGATATGCGGAAATACGGTATTTTAAAAACTTTTATACATGCAAGATAGAAAATACGAGGAGTGTCAAAATTACAAACTAAAGTACTAAATATAACAAAGAGACGGGGTCTCTTAATATGTTAACAACCAACAAGTGTTTAGAAAACTAGCTAAAATCGTCTAGAGGTTAATCATCCAGGGACTACGCCCGCTAGCTCACACCCGAACCCAAAATGTCACATCCAAAAAGTCAATCCATGCAAGCAACCTGTTCATTCATGAAAAACATGAACGCCACAGTCAGTGGGGAGTAACTCCGGGTTCTCCCAGCCATATCACATTAAACGTACATATAAAGAAATACAAAAGTAAAATCATGCATATATAGATATCCATGTGAGTTGCGATAAGAATAGATAGGCAATTCGATAGATAATGATAAGAGCATATGGAATACAAATCCGAATCCATCATGTTATTCAAAGACTCGGGGAAGACACTCTTAGGCAACCGAATACGCTCACTAGGGCTTGCATCTCACCGTTAGCGGTATAAGATTGATAAGATTGAGACTCGACAGACAAACCAAGTCAAGTCATGCGATGATCACAATAAATCCAACCTATTATCATCCATTCACGAACCA
>JAIUZE010038829.1:0-13239 GCA_022085475.1 Heliosperma pusillum | reverse complement strand
GGAATATAGTTGGCATATTTATTGACTATATATATTATTAGTCAGTTGATTAACGTAAATCAATAAAGGTTGGCTGACTAGAGTTTGACGTTATTGTCGTTTGACGGCGGTGATCAACTGATCCCTTTCGGTCACACCTAAAGGATGAAATCCAAATAGTAACTAATTATTTGTATACGATACAGTTAAGTAGTACATTACATATATTCGATATGTACGAGAGTTAATTGTTAGAAATTGAGTTAAGAACTCAAATTCGATTAAGCTTATTTTTCAATTATGCGATAATTGACTAATAAATTTATATCTTATTTTAATACGATAAAATAAGATTTAACTTAGTAATTAATCGTTAAATTACTAAATTAGTTGAAGTTTTGAGATAGAGGTAATTAGTTAATTATATTTACAAGGAGTTGTAAAATAAATTAACTAAGCATTGTGGGACCCATTATATATTGATATAATGGTAAAATATTACTTAAAATATTAAGTACATATTATTTATTTATTTGTATCATATAATTGTTATATGATCAAATTAACACTTAATTATACAAGATAATTAAGCATATGATTAATAAGTATTTGTGGGACAAATATCAAAAATCAAAATGGATCAAAATAGGCCTCACATGGCCGGTTTACATGTAGTGGTTGGTGATGATGGTTGCTCTTATTAATTCATACTGATCACAAGCAACATGTTATTATGACATGAATAGTAACCTAAAATCATTACATACTAACACTACACTCTACCACTTTGCATGTGAATAAAATAAGGAAGAAAATCACCTCTTTTGGTGAGTTGATGACCGGCCAAAGTGACTTAAATAGAGCACTTTGGTTGTTCATTACTTACTTCTTGTTTTTCACTTGTTTTGACATATTTCTCTAAAATACTCAACTTCTCTCTAAACTCTCATATATACTAATATTCTCTACATATTACTAGTGTAGTAATACAATAATATTAGTAGTATTTATCTTACTTATTATCTAGTTAATAATAAGGTAAGATTATTTTGGTTTAATCTTGGGTGCAACAAGAAGGAGACCTTCTACTTTGGAGGTTATTTTTGGAGGATCATCTACTTAATTTCATGCTCAAGAACAATAAGAAGGAGTTCTTATTGTGCCCATATTGAACCGAAAAATCCCAATGTAAGGATGTTTTGGTCTTATCTTTTCTTTTATGCTTTTATACTTGCATGCATGATAACTAGATCCTAAATCATTAACTTAATGTAATTTAATGAATTAATTAGAGGAGTCTAATTAAAGGTCTAGGACTTTCATGTGGTATCGAGCATTTATATAAGAATCTCATTTGGAATATACGTGGCATTGATTAGTATATTTGATACGACACGTCAGTTGATTAACGTAAATCAATAACGGTTGGCTAACTAGAGTTTGACGTTATTGTCGTTTGACGGCGTTGATCAACTGATCCCTTTCGGTCACACCTAAAGGATGAAATCCAAATAGTAACTAATTATTTGTATACGATACAGTTAATTAGTACATTACATCTATTCGATATGTGCGAGAGTTAATTATTAGAAAATGAGTTGAGAACTCAAATTCGATTAAGCTTATTTTTCAATTATGCGATAATTGACTAATAAATTTATATCTTATTTTAATACGATTAAATAAGATTTAACTTAGTAATTAATCGTTAAATTACTAAGTTAGTTGAGGTTTTGAGATAGAGGGGTAAGGTAATTAGTTAATTATTATTACAAAGAGTTGTAAAATAAAATTAAATAAGCCATTGTGGGACCCATTATATATTGATATAATAGTAAAATATTACTTAAAATGTAAGTACATATATTCATTTATTTGATCCATAATTGTTATTGATCACATTAACACTTAATTATACAAGATAATTAATGGCATTATGATTAATAAAGTCTTTGTCGGGAAATATCAAAAATCAAACTGGATAAAAAATAGGCCCACATGGCCGGTTAACATGTAGTGGTTGGTGATGATGGTGCTCTTATTCATACTCACAAGCAACATGTGCTTATGACATGAATAGTAAACCTAAAATCATTTTATTCACTACAACACATTACCACTTTGCATGGCAATAAAATAAGAAAGAAAATCACCTCTTTTGGTGAGTAATATGACCGGCCAAAGTGACTATAATAGAGCACTTTTGGTTGTTCAGTACCTACTTCTTGTTTTTCACTTGTTTTGACATATCTCTCTAAAATACTCAACTTCTCTCTAAACTCTCATATATACTAATATTCTCTACATATTACTAGTGTAGTAATACACTAATATTAGTAGTATTTATCTTACTTATTATCTAGTTAATAATAAGGTAAGATTATTTGGCTTTAATCTTGGGTGCAACAAGAAGGAGACCTTCTACTTTGGAGGTTATTTTTGGAGGATCATCCACTTAATTTCATGCTCAAGAACAATAAGAAGGAGTTCTTATTGTGCCCATATTGAACCGAAAAATCTCAATGTAAGGATGTTTTGGTCTTATTTTTTCTTTTATGCTTTAATATTTGCATGCATGATAACTAGATCCTAAATCATTAACTTAATGTAATTTAATGAACTAATTAGAGGAGTCTAATTAAAAGTCTAGGACTTTCAATGGGTAATACCCAAATTATTACCACAAGTCTACTAATTACCCAACTAATTATCCCACATAATCCTCCCTTAGGCTCCCCCTAAACCCTAGAAGGAAACTACTCACTCATGCTAAAGGAAATCAAACAACTAAAGGCAAGGAATAATGAAATGAACATCATGCTAAGGAAATGAATAATTATAATAATCAAAAGATAAACAATCAACTAGAAATGAAAATAAATTGCATAAATGACAAAAAGATGAGAAATTTATACCAACAAAGCTTGTATTAATAAGTAGGGAGAATGTCTTCACCCAAAATCTTCAATACAAACCCAAAACTATGATAGTTCTACTAAGAAAGACTAGATCTACTAACTTGAATTGAGAAATTAAACTTAATTAAGGAACGATTAGGAGAGTAATTAGTGAGTAATAGAGGTTACAAATTATCTAGGGTTTTGTGCTAAATGTTCATCAAAAGCTGCTTACAAAATATTAGGGGAAAGGTATATATAGGTATCTCGAAAATTAAGAAAGAAAATAGAAGAGATGGTGAAATGCAGAGTTGCGTTCCTGGCCGGTCGACCGGCCGCCGGCCCTCTGACCGGCCTGAAGCACATCAGTAGCTTAAATTTCCTCGTCTTCAAAAAATCTTCTAAGTATGAAAATGGGTTCCCAGCCGGGTGCCCGGCCGCCGGCCTACCACCGGCCTGGAACACCATGACATTCTCATGTGCTTACTGATGTCGTGCAGGCCGGGTAGTTGACCGGCCGGCACTACCTGGGCCATTTCATCTCCTTCAATTTTCCTTTCCTTTGTGAGTATGTAGTCTGTGCTGGGTGGCCGGCCGCCGGTCAGTTGACCGGCCTGCGCCACATGAGGCTTGCTTTCCTCATTTCTTCATCTCATCTCCGAATCCCGACTCATGCAAGACCTTTATGCTCCGATTTCTTCATTTCCGCTTTAATTCCTACAAATTAAGATCGAAATTCAGAGCACGGGAAATCGGAAAGCAAAAAGCAATCAAGGGCACGCAAATCCGTGTAAACGGACCAAAATGGGGATGAAAATGAGAGGAAAAATGTGACTAATTAAATGCTTATCAGTTATTTAATTTAATTCGATAGAAATCTTTATTTATTATCCGCGTGATGATTATTTAGTATCATTTTCGGGTCGGATCACTTTTAATTATTAAGTATCATTATTAGTATACGTGTGTTACTTCAAAATAACCCTAAACCCTAAACCCTAAACCCTAAACCCTAAACCCTAAACCCTAAACCCTAAACCCTAAACCCTAAACCCTAAACCCTAAAACCCTAAAACCCTAAAACCCTAAACCCTAAACCCTAAACCCTAAACCCTAAACCCTAAACCCTAAACCCTAAACCCTAAACCCTAAACCCTAAACCCTAAACCCTAAACCTGTTTTATATACTTCTATATATATCTAGTAGATTATCGCTATTGATCAAACTTCAAAATATTGAACATCAACGGAATTAATCATATCAATTCAAACACTTTAAACAACATTCTTTCTCATTGATTTTATATTAAAGTACATTACATTCATCCGACATCAAATAAATAAAGATGTTAAATAATCCGGAACAATTCCGGTTAAGTGTAAAAAGCTTTTCTCACACTGCCACCAACAATCCGGAACAATATTGATGATACTGATGACTTCCGGATCATTAACCTCGTATTTTGCAATAACAGATTCAATGTATGCAAGTACACGTCTTGCATGTGGAGATAAGGTAGGACAGGTACAACTCAACATATCTCTTGCGGCATCCAACCTGCGAGTATCAGGCCGACGTGGGTAGCCAGAGGACGATGATGATGACGACGCTTGGTTGACAAGTCGGACTGCTTCAAGCCTCTTAATCCAATAACCCCTTCGATGTTCAATGGATCCTTTAATCAATGGGTGATGATCAGCGGGAACTACGGCAAGAGCCTCCTCCTCATCTGCAATCAATTTTGTAAGGGTTGTCTCATTGTTGGGAAGGTTAACTGCTGCCATTGATGATGTTAATTTTTTGAGTAATTAATTAGGGTTATGTAATATTTAAAGGAGGGGTTTTGAGGCTGTATTTATAGAGGGGTTATGCTGCCATTGATGATGTTCAATGGATGCTTTAATCAATGTTGGTTCTGCTGTTACAGTTGTTCTGCTGTTGTTTATTCACGGGTTTGGACTGCAATATCTTTTAATTAAAAATAATAATATTGAGAAATAACAACGGTTATTGGTTAAACAACCCGTTGTTATTACTTTTTACAACGGTTTTTATGACCACAACCGTTGTGATATAGTAATGACATCGGTTGACCATAGCCGTTGTGATAGAGAAATAACAACGGTTATTTGTTAAAAACCGTTGTTATTACTTTCAATAACGGTGCACACTGCAGTAAGTGCATTGACTGCATAGGAAATGTAACTGCATATATACATTCACACATTTACTCAATCAATAACGTACTGCATGTGAATGTATAGTCGTTTTGGGATTTGTAAATGCATGTGAATCAATGTCTTCATGTGAACCAATGCATGCATGTGAATCAATAACTGCATGTGACTCAATAACTCCAATCAATAAGTCTCTATAAATACAGCCTCAATACTAACAAAATTTCCCAACTCCAATCAATAACATATTTGCTAAACCATACAAAATTTCCCAGCCTCAATACTAACAAAATGTCTTAAACTTTTACTAAACCATATGCTTGCATCATGAAAGAAATGTCTTGTTATATTGAGGGTGGCTACGTTGTGTGTAAAAGCTACAAGAAATTCCGTGATACGCTTATTCGAAATGGCTACTTAATCAAGAAGATGTGGCCAAATTATCATCGCAGGTACTTTACAGGGGAACTCGTTTTCAAGTTTGGGATGACGGATGCTCATCGTGCGTCCGCATTCAAACTGGCAAGAATGTTTGACAAGGCCGGGCATGGGCGAAAAGATTTTATTGGGAGCACGGACCACCAGCCTGGGCCATATCTATGGGTGGCTTCCGAACATGACCGTCACCGTTTCCCAAATGGGGTCGACCTCGTTGAAGTGACCCAGGTAGAGCAGTGGGAAGGGTTGGTTCTGGCCGAGGCTGACCCGATTGATGCATATGCTCTAGCGGTGGCAGCTATCCGGGAGATTTACCCGGACTCAATTTAGTTTGTTGTTTTTGTTTGGTTGTAGTTGTTTGGTTGTTTTGGCGCCATTTGTGTGTGGCGCCGTTTGAACTTATTATTTAATAATATTAATGTTGATACGTTAATTAGTTTTTTTACTTAAGTTTAGAAGTTATTAAACTAATTCAATTCAAAGCTATTCAATCGATAAAGCAAAATTAGAATTGAACTATTTCACAAATTCAATAATAAACGACATTCAGAAAATCCAAAATTCAATAATAAGAAGTAATTAAGCATGGAGACTGTAAAATGAATAATGACCAAAAGCTAAATAATTTGGGAATATTCAACAATGACCAAAGCTAACAAACACTAAAGACAATACACTGAATTCAATAATAAGAATTGAACAATCTAGCTAGAAAATCTTAATAAGAAATAGTTGATAAAAATAATACCTGATTAATAAGGGAGATGATAATAAAAATCTTAATAACAAATATTGACAACGGTTATTATAAACAAACCGTTGTGATAGAGTAATGACTACGGTTAAAGTAGTCTACCCGTTGTAATTAACAAACACTATGACAACGGTTTGTGATTAATATCCGTTGTTATAAGCAATCACAACGGGTATATTAACAACAACCGTTGTTGTTGCTTACCTTTATTTTTTTTAAATTATAATTAGAGACAGCAATATCATAAGCACTATACACTGCAATAATAATCAGCAGAAACCAAAAAAGACAGCAATATCATAAGCACTATACACAGCAATATCAGCAGAAACCAAAACATGGAGACTGTATAATGAATGACCAAAAGCTAAATAATTTGAGAATCTTCAACAATGACCAAAGCTAACAAAATCTAAAGACAATACACTGAATGCTATAAATTCAGAAAAGAATACTCACTGCAAATAAACCAAACCAAAACCATCAAATTACTTGTCTATTTTTGAAATGTCTCAAAATGTTGCTCGTCCATATCACTGTGTCCTAATGAATGCCCCAGGCCATTTGGACGATGGAAAATTTGTTGCCAAAAGCTTTACTCCTTTGAGGAATAAGCTTATTGAGCTAGGATACTCGGTCAGCAGAATTAAGGCACAATGGGCGCCTTGGGGATTCAAAGGGATACTACTCATTCAGTTTGGAACATCACTTGCAGATGCAGAATTAGCATTTAAGCTTGGCAATATGTTTCAACTCAGAGGCCATGGTAAGAGCAACTGGGTTGCTCCGAATAGATCAACAGTCGAACCATACCTCTGGGTAGCCACAGACGAGGACGCCGAGCTTCTGAAGAATACCGTGGACTATTTCCACGTGCCGTATCCGACCATCTTGAATGGTCAGCAGTCGGCCAATTCAGAAATCGTCGATGCCTACAACCAGGTTGTGGTTGTTTTCCAAGCAATGTACACCTAAAAATTCCAAGCAACGTTCTGTGTTAGATGTTGAGTGTCAAGTGTGTGTGTGTCTGTATCAGCCTATCATAATAGCAGTGTAATGGGGTTTTAGGGCATGTGGTCTTGTATCAGCCTATCATAATAGATGTTGATCGAGTGTCAAGTGTGTGTGTCTGTATCCGCTACGGTTGTAAGATTTCCGCTATGGTTCCTAAATGCAAATCTGTTCGAGCTAATAAAGTATCAGTGCTTTACGTTTGTTATTACTATGCCGTTCCTAAGTTATTTAAAAAAAATCAGAAATATAGTTATTTAAAAAAATAACAGAAACTAAAAAAAAAAAACAAATATATAAGCTAATACCTCACATTATTAACCACTCAGGATCGGGGACGTTTCTTGCCCGACATAGTTTCTTCGTTAACCCAAATACCTTCACCATGATCATCACGCATATAGATGCTTTCAATGTTATCATGATTAGTGTCAACATTGTCGAAATAAGATACAGTGGAAGAGTGATCCATTCCCTCAAACACGACATCTTGATCATTATCCCCACCATTATCGGGTGCACCCCGTCTACTCCTTATAGATAGTACAACAGACCACTTCTTATCCATAGGATCGGTGACATAGAACACTTGTTTAGCTTAGGATGCCATTATGAAAGGATCATCCTTATTATTGCCAACCTTATCCAAATTGACCAACGTAAATCCCATTTTATCCTTTCGAACACAATTGTTGTTGTTATCAACCCAGTTACATCGAAACAGAGGTATTGTGAAATCAATGTAATCTAATACCAATATTTCTTGAATAACACCATAATAAAGGCATTTGCCCCAAATAGGGTTTTTATCTTTTGAAGTAGCAAAGTGCATTGCCTCAAATTCAGAACTCACACCACTATTTTGCATTGTGCTCAACTCATCTTGCTCGCGGGTGTAAAAAGTATAACCATTAATAGCAAAACCGCTGAAAAAAGTGGCCCTGGCATTTGGACCTAACCCAAGACGTAGTAACCTAGGAGAGATGTCATCACCATACAAATTCTTATACTCCAAGACAACATTCCTAAACCACTCTCCAAACGTCTTCTTATGCTCGTTTGCAATCCACATCTCGCTCTTGTTTGGGTGATCGTATTTGAGCTCATCTTTGTGTTGTTGAATATAAGGTTGCACCTCATCTTCGTTGTTTAGCACATACGTATGTGCTAAATGTAACATGTCACGTGCCACAATTTTTTCAACCCGGCCCCTAATACCTTTTCCGGTCATCCAGTCACTATGACGATTCTTTGGAACGCCAATTAACTCCTCAGGGGAGAGATGAGCGTAACAATATGCAAGAGCTTCGTCTAATATAGCACGTTCAGCAATACAACCTTCTGGACGATACCGATTAGATGTATAGTCCTTGTACACTTTCATCAATCTTTCGAAAGGATACTGGTATCTCAAGTACACGGGCCCAAGGTACAAAATCTCCCTAACCAGGTGAGTGGTCAGGTGAATCATGATAGTGAAGAAAGAGGGTGGAAAATACATTTCAAAATCACAAAGAGAGGTGACAACGAGGTCCTGCAATGAATCCGCATCATCGGGATCGATGACTTTATCGCATATGAACTGGAAGAAGAGACAGAATCTGGTAATAGCATATCGTACCTTTTCAGGTAAAATGGAACGAATAGCCACGGATAGTAATTGTTGCCTCAAAGTGTGGCAATCATGTGACTTTAACCCGGTGAGTTTTAGGTCTTGCATCGACACAAGGCTTTTGATGTTGGACGAATAACCATGTGGCACTTTAATTCCATTCAAGCATGCACAAAACTCTTTTTTCTCATTCCGTGAAAGGGTATAAGCTGCTGGCGGTAAAAATGTACCATTACCTCTCTTCTGTGGTGCCAACTCTAGCCTAATACCCATCATTTGCATATCTTCCCTAGCTGCGGCGTTATCCTTTGTTTTACCGGGAACATTCAGGAGGGTATTGATAATATTATCACAGACATTTTTCTCAATGTGCATGAAATCGAGGCAATGCCTGACCTCCAGGTCAGGCCAATATGGAAGTTTATCAAAAAAATATGGATCTTTTCTTATACCCACGAGTAGACAATTTAGAGCCGTTCTTCTTCCCATATTTTATCTCAATATGCTTTACTTTCTGATAAACTTCATGCCCACTCAAAATTCTAGGAGGTTGACGATGTTCTTGACGTCCATTAAATGCTTTCTGCTGCTTGCGATAACAATGGTCAGGATCCAAGCCCCTCCTATTTCCCAAATACACATACTTATGAGAACACTTCAAGTATTCAGACTCGATATCCTCCCCACACAATGGACAGGCCTCTTTCCCATGCACCGTATGCCCAGAATGGTCGCCATAAGCCGGATAGTCGGTTATTGTACACAATAACATCGCTCTCAAATTGAAAGTTTCATTCCTATATGCATCAAATACTTCTATCCCACTATCCCACAAAATTCGCAAATCATCTAAAAGAGGTTCCAAATAGACATCTATATTATTTCCAGGTTGTTTAGGGCCGGAAATTAACAACGACAACATCAAGTACTTTCTTTTCATGCACACATATGGAGGTAAGTTATATATTGCCAACACTACTGGCCAAGTACTATGTTGGGTACTCATGTTTCCATGTGGGTTCATTCCATCAGTGGACAGCGCTAGACGTAAGTTTCTAGGTTTAATGCCGAACTCGGGATACTTAGCGTCGAACGATTTCCATTGCATACCATCTGCCGGGTGTCTTAGCTTCCCATCATTTATTCTTCCAGTTTCATGCCAAGTTAACATTTTTGAATCATTGCTATTCGCAAACATCCTTATGAATCTTGGTATCACTGGAAAATACCATAACACCTTAGCCGGGATCCCTTCCTTATCCTTATAACGCCACTCAAAACAAACCGGACAATTGGTTAAGTTTTGATATAATTTTCGATACAATACGCAATCATTTGGACATGCATGTATTTTCTCATATTTCATACCCACCCCTCTAATTAGTTTTTTAGCCTCATATGTCTTAACGGGAAGAACATTACCATCTGGAAGCATGTCGTTTATCAAGGCTAATAAACTAGTGAAACACGTGTCACTAACCCCATTTGCCCCCTTGATATTATACAACTTCACCACAGCCGACATCTTTGTGTACTTACAACCAGGGTACAGAGGCGCTTCAGACTCACACAACTTCTCATACATGTTGTCAAGGTCATCCAAATTAATGTTGTGATCTTCAAAAGCATTTGATTCATCATCTTTTTCTTCATTATCTGTAGACCCAACATTCAACTCGTCTGCTTCCAACTCAACATACTCGGCAAAACTCGGGATCATCAGTTATCCTTTCGTATACCTCAAGATCATCTTCTTCAAAATTATTATCTTCCTCTAATGATTCCCCATGAAAAATCCAACGGGTATAGGATCGACTAAAACTATACTTTTCTAGGTGAATTTTAACGTCCGGAATAGCCATATACCTACTATTACCACATCTTTCACAAGGGCATGGAATACTAGAAGAACCATTCAAATTGTTCGCAACGACTTCATAAAATTCAGCTAAACCATCCTTATAGTTTGGGTCACTCATATTCGCAGCATTCATCCAAGTTCGAGTCATTTATCTACATTCGTAGTATATATAGTAAGCCAAGTAATTCAGAAAATCCAACTAATTAAAACTAATTCAATAATAAGCCAACTAATTCATAAAATGCAATGTATAAGGCAACTAATTCACGAAATTCAGGAAATCAATAAAGAAAAATTATTAGAATACCTGATTAATAAGAAATAGCAGACGGAGATGATGACAAAGAGACGATCAGGAAATCAATAAATTATTAGTGTTTGTGGTTTTGTGATGCAGTATAATCGCTTTGTGTTTGTGTTTTTGTGTTGCAGTACAGTATTATTAGTGTTGTGTGTATTTTTCATCTTTATTAACAAATATTGACAACGGTTATTATTCATAGTAAACCGTTGTTATTAAATTACTTATTTACAACGGTTAAACAAGTTATCCCGTTGTTACAACTAACAACAACGTACAACAAAATCATATTCGTTGTTATTAATTTATGCGCTAAATTAATAACACATTATAACAACGGGTTTATTTATGCCCGTTGTTATTACTTTTCCTTATTTCGCGCCAAATTAATAACAACGGATATAAAATAAATTGTTGTTATTAGTAAATTTATTTACAACGGTTATTTTGGTTCACCCCGTTGTTAAAACTAATAACAACGTTCGAAAAACTAATACCGTTGTTATTAGGTTTAATAAAATTCCGCGGAAAAATAATTATCCATTCCACAACGGTTTTTCTTTATTTTCGTGAGTATGCGTTGTTGATGGGGCGTTGTTATTGCATGAATTTGTAGTAGTGCGTGGTTGTTCGGTCATCACCTCACGTTGCTTCTGGTTTTTCACGCCTTCGTCGTCGCCGATCGTCTTTGCTGCTGGTAATTCCTCTATGTTCAACATCTTGTTGTTGCTTATACTGGTTTTGTTCTTCAAATTTAATTTATTGATTGTTCACCAATTGTTGTATTAGTCTTGCTTTACATTCAATCACTCACAAAAAATTAAATACCCTTTTTCCCTGTTAGTAAGTGTTAACTCTCTTCTGGTTGTTGGTGTCAATCCTTTAATTTTTTATGACTCAATGAAAGGTAGTCTATGCTGCTGGTAGTTTGAATTTTATAAATTCCTATTTATCAATCTTGTCTTATTTTATGCTAATTATACCCTTAAGTGCTCAACTAAAAAAGTAGTCTTTCTAATTGAAATGTAGGTCACAATTGCAGTGTTATAGGCTAAGTTTAGGTAAAGGATTCAGTGGGAAAGAACTCCTGAAATTTTTAGACCATTTTTCTTCGTAGTTGGTTGGCTTCCTAGACGACAAATTTTTTTTGATAGTTTGATGGTGTTCTAGCTTTGTGTTAGTAGGAAACCAATTATGTAAATAAAGCAAGAAATGAAACAAAAGCAACGCTACTGTTTCATTTATCTTTACTTGTGTACGTAGTTGTAAAAGAGTAGGACTTAGTTGTTGTGAGGTACTTGTTTGCTAAGTGAAGTGTTAGTGGATTATGTTGTAACTTTATCTTTGCATTGTTTATGTACTGGAGAATTTCCTTGTAATATTTTGTTTTTTTTTATTTATATATGATTACATAGATAACTATGGATCGTACATGGATGATGGATGGGAAAAGAGGTGATCCTCAATACGATGCCGGTTTAGCTGAATTTTATGAGTTTATTAGAAAGAATGCCAAAGACATGTCTAATATGGCATGCCCTTGTGATATGTGTTTGAATATTAAATATATGAGTTTTTCGGAAGTTAAAATCCATTTGGAAAAGAGTAATTTTAATCCAAAGTATAGATGTTGGATTTTTCATGGCGAGTCTAGAGTGCTACAAAGAATGGAAGAAGATAATGATGTTCAATTGGGAGAGATTGGGATTGAGGGGGAACTGTGTCCTATTGAAAAACGTAATAGTAATAGTAAGTAGTGAAGACTTCCCTGCTATTTTTATGAGGTAAGAATTTTAAATTTTTATAGGCATAATAGTAAGTTCCATTTCTTATTTTGAATTTTGTTTTATTCACTTTTTTTTTTATGAACCATTTGTACAAGTTTAGCTAATTTTTGTAGGTATTTGAGTGAACTTACGGAGACTATGAAGTCCACTAGTTTATATGGATTCTTGTACCCCGAGCCACGGTCTAAATTTGCAGCAGTAAGTAGTGAAGACTATCGATCAGATTATATTTGTGACACCCTCAAATTTGCGGAAAGAAAAAATTTAATTTTTTAAATACATAAAAGATGATAATATATAACAAGGGTGTCATAAATAACAAGGTTCATTACAAAACGGAAATAATATTCTACAAAAGAAATATACAAGACGGGAGACATATCTCCCGTATAAATACGGAAATAAAAGAGTGTCTAATAAT
>JAIUZE010038816.1:0-11025 GCA_022085475.1 Heliosperma pusillum | reverse complement strand
AACTGGGTACATAGTAACAGTTATATAAATAAAACTCAAATCCACTCGGAAGTTGGATTACATATGTTCCCATTGAGACTGCAACAACTTTTGCTCCATTTCCCACTCGCAGGTCCACATCACCCTTTGCGAGAGGTGTGATGTTTTTTAGGCCCTGCAAATGATTACACAGATGAGAACCACAACCTGTATCAAGTACCCAAGTTCCGAAACTTGCATGGTTAATCTCAATCATATGAATATAAGATGACATACCAACAGGAGTGACGCGGCCTGCTTTTATGTCTTCACGGTACACGGGACAGTTCCTCCTTCAATGCCCAGTCTTGTGGCAATGGTGGCACTCAATGTCACTGTCCTTACTCTTTGCCTTGCCTTGTGAGCTACTAGTCTCACCAGGCCCACTCTTACCCTTTCCTGACTTCTTTAACTTTGCTTCCCTACATTTAGGCTGCCGTGAGCCTTGCCCTTACCTTTGTACTTGTTGGAAATCATGAGAACATCTTGCTTCATGCTCCCACTCAATTTTAGATCCTTCTCGGTCTGTACGAGAAGTGAGTGTAGCTCATAAGGACGTTTCCTCAAGTCATTCATGTAGTAATTTGCCCTGAAAAGGGCAAAACCATCATGAAGTGAATGAAGCATACGGTCAATGACTATGCTCTCACTGATTTTGCAATCAAGTGCCTCCAGTTTCTCGACATTCTCAATCATATCAAGAATGTGAAAGTCCTAGACCTTTAATTAGACTCCTCTAATTAGTTCATTAAATTACATTAACTTAATGATTTAGGATCTAGTTATCATGCATGCAAATATAAAAGCATAAAAGAAAAGATAAGACGAAAACATCCTTACATGGGGTATTTTCGGTTCAATATGGGCACAATAAGAACTCCTTCTTATTGTTCTTGAGCATGAAATTAAGTGGATGCTCCTCCATAAAATAACCTCCAAAGTAGAAGGTCTCCTTCTTGTTGCACCCAAGACTAAACCCAAACTATCACTATAAATTTAGACTAGAAAAACATAGAGATAAGAAGAAACTAATATAACCTTTTATTACTACTCTAGTAATAGGAATATTAGTTTTAGAGAGTTTAGTGAGAGGTTGTGTAGAGAGAAGATATGAAAGCAAGTAAATGAATTGGTGAAGAAAAATGAGCAACCAAAATGCTCTTTAAAGAGCATTTGGCCGGCACATCTCAAGCCCCAAAAGGGTGATTTTTTCTTCTTATTTAATTCACATGCAAATAGCTTGAGTGTGGGTTAGAAATTGATAATGATCATGTGTCATAACATATCATTATTAAATGGTGGAGTGTGGAATTGGTAGAGTAAAATCACTAATGATTTTCTCTACTCAAAACCGGGCCACTTGAGTCCATAATGGACCATTTTGATTTTTGATATTTGTCTCACAAATACTTATTAATCATATGCTTAATTATCTTGTATAATTAAGTGTTAATTTGATCATGTAACAATTATATGAATCAAATTATATACTTAACTTTTAAGTGATATTTTACCATTATATCAATATATAATGGGTCTCACAATGATTGGTTAATTTATTTTACAACTCCTTGTAAATGTAATTAACTAATTACCTCTACCTCAAAATATATGTACAACCTCAACTAATTTAATGATTAACGAATAATCACTAAATTAAAACTTATTTAATCGTATTAAAATAAGACGTAAAATTTATTCAGTCAGTTATCGTATAATTGACTAATAAACTTAAGTGAAATGAGTTCCTAACTCAATTCCCAATAAATAACTCTCGTAACCAAACATATATCAAATATATATGTAAAGGACTAATTAAACTGTATCGTATACATATAATTAGTTTTCTGTTTGGGTTTCATCCTATAGGTGTGACCTAAAGGGATCAGTTGATCACCGCCGTCATACGACAATAACGTCAAACTCTAGTCAGCCGAGCGTTACTGATTTACGTTAATCAACTGACGTGGAGTATCAAAATATACTAATCATGCCACGTATATTCCAAATGAGATTTATTATATAAATGCACTATTGTGGAGGACACTTATTCCAACAATCTCCCACTTGTCCGATACAAGTTGTGCATGTAACAACACTATTGCGGAGGACTCCTCCTCCTACAATTTCTCCCACTTGTCTCGACAAGTTGTGTGCTACCGATTCTCTTGTCTCTTTTGCGTCACATCCTCCCACTCATTGCAAGGTGTTTTACAGGTCGCACTTGCAATTGAAAATTATAAATAGAGTGGTTTTCTCGATCTGGGAGAGTAACTGTCTGACCGGAAAATCTACCAGAGATCTCTTCCGAGCGTGGCAACGCATTTCCAGTTACTACTCCTCGAGTGGCCCGAAGATGTTAATACCCAACGTGGGTGGACAATCTGTTGAACATCTACACTGTAGAGGCAGATCACCCATGACCAGAAGAATGTCCATCGGCCTCCTTTCCACGGGACAGGACCTCAGGACACAAAAAACACAAGTCAATCGGAACCGTACACCGCCTCAGGTAAATGGTAGCCAGTCTAAAGAATCGACTCATAGTGAATAAAATAGAAATCCCCGGCCACGACCAGGTTCAACAATTTTGATAAGGGACTCATTATGGTCACTGGCGACAGAGTGTCTCCACGTCTGTTCGATGTAAACGACCAGTCATGCATGACCCCATGGTGCTGAAACCAACATCGATCGACTTACAATCTAGTTCACTTCGAGACGTCACCTCAAATGCTGACGAGGGACCAAAACACTAAGTTCATCATGTTTCACTTGGAACTTGGGTTTCAAAACTTTTCTCTGCTAACCCAATTCGGATATAAAACAAAGTATAACATTTAGTACACTAAATAAAAGGGTTTTAATGAAACTCTAACAATGAATGCGATTATCTAATATTTGTAAAAATTGATACGCTATCAATAATTTCATATCTCATAATCTCCAGCAATTCAGGTACATATTTCAATCTCCATTGAAATGACATGACTATCATGTTCAGCCTGCAAAAAGGCATGGCTAATGGATTAGCAATACTTGCATCTTTCCCATCGTTCTGATTGCTATTTCTCTTTGTCTACGTAATCTCATATTACATAAAACTTTCTGAGTACATGTCTAGGTTAGAATCTAGACTTAGGACTCTTGGCCTAAAGGTAGCTCCCATTGTTATACCAGTATAATGGGATAGGATATACAGCTATAGAAACTATTTCTAGTCCCTCCAATACTGTCAAATCCAAGCTACTTTCATATGCATCATCATATGATGCAATGTACTCCATTTCCGTTGTGAGATCTGCAATGATAAACTGCCTGGAACATTTCCAACGGATACATGACATCTATATTTGAAAATGTCACTCCTACTAGGAACATTTCCAATAGTCTTTTCTGCTTGGAACTCTTCCAACAGATAAATCTTCTATAAAACACAGCCAGCTCGTGATTTCAAATCACTTTGATCAGTTTGGAAACTGAAGTCTGTGTAACCCTTACACGCAACTCATTTTAAACTCCAAACACATGAAACATATCTTTTAGTCCTTCGCAAGTACTAAGGATGTTCATTATGGCTATCAAGTGACTTTCACTTGGATTTGATTGCAAACGACTTGTCATGCTCAAAGCATGCGAAATGTCGGATTGAGTATACATCACAGCGTATATAATTGATCCCGCAGCGGAAGCAAAAGGAATCAATTATGATGTGTTCAACTTCCTTGAACTAGTCAAAGATCTTATCAATATAAGAATTTTGACTCAATGATAATATCCTTTTAGATTTATCTCCATAAATCCAGATATCTAAAAGATGTATTCTACTTCTCCAAAATCTTTCATCATCTAAAATGATCAATATGTCTCCACATATAAGACTGGTGAAAACCATATTACTCCCACTAAACTTTATGTATAAACATAATTCCTCGAGATATCGAGAAATATTTTATGACATGATTGACAGACCAATTCCAACTCTTTAGTGCTTACTTAAGACATCCTCTTAGGCTTGCAAATTAACTTAGGATAGTTGGGATCTACGAACCCACAGGTGAATATAAAATATACAACCTCTTCTAAAATCGTATTCAAGAAGGTGGTTCTTGAGGTCCAATTGACATCATACTATTATGATATGCTGTAATCGCTAAGTATATTCGAATGGATCAAAGAATTAAGGGTGGTGCAAAACTCTTTGCCTACCAATTTATCTTTGAAAACATTTTAATGTTCATCCATGCAAATTTCGATCTTAAAAATCAATTTACATTGAAGAGGTCGTACTTCTTCAAGTAAAATTTACCAGGTCACATACCTGACCAACATGCATGGAGTCCATTATGAATCGCATGACTCTAAGCCATACCAAGAAGTTGGGATTAGAAACAGTCTTTTATAAGTCACAGATTAGAATTCATCACTATTAAGGAGTGATAAAATTCCACCTGACCTCTTAGGTTCCGAAGAAACAACTACTGAACAAGCAATGAGGAAACGTTTTCCGGACCATATGCTCAGTTTGTGGCTCTAGAAACATTTTCTCCCACTCTGTCTTATCAAGAAATAATCGTATTTTTTTTTATTGAAAGACAGCATTACGAGTCACAAACGCTTTGTTCTCGTTGTTAACGTAGGATTATTGAGCACTTGTTTCATACGGATAATTTACAAATAAGGTACGCTACCTATCCATATCGTATATGAAACAAAATCCGACTATTTTAATTGTGCTTAGATATGTTGGGAAAAGAAATAGCAGACAAAATAATAAAATCCCAAAGTTAGTCAAGTGGCTCAGATTAACTTGACAAAGACAAACCATATCGTATAAGGTTTTGTATCTCTATTCAACAACACCTTATCTCATAATGTATGTTAGAGAAGTTAACTCGTGAAACTATTTCACAATACTTTTGGTGAAAATCAAAGTCAATACTTAGATATTTACAGTTACAATTTACTCGTAAGTCCTTGTCTAATACTCTTGGTGATTATGTGACAACCCTCGCGAATACGGAAATAAAACATACAAGCATGTGATTTAATTAGCGAAACTACGGTGTTTTTAAAACTTTTTACATGCCAATAGAAAATACGAGGAGTGTCAAATATTACAAACCAAATAAAAATACCACAAGAGACGTAGTCTCTCAAAGTGTTAACAAAAGACAAAGTAATTAGCAACTAGCTAAACAACGTCTAGAGGTGTTTCATCCAGGGACAACGCCCGCTAGCTCACACCCGAACCCAAAATGTCAAGCAAAAAGCCATCCAAGCAAGCAACCTATTCATCCATGAAAAACATGAATGCCACAGTCAGTGGGGAGTAACTCCGGGTTCTCCCAGCCATATCAAATCAAACGTACATAGAAGGAAATACAAAAGTAGAGCATGCATACATATAGATATACATGTGAGATACGATAAGGATAGATAGGCGATTCAATATAAAATGATAAGAGCATATGGAATACAAATCCGAATCCATCATGTTATTCAAAGACTCGGGGAAGACACTCTTAGGCAACCGAATACGCTCACTAGGGCTTACATCTCACCGTTAGCGGTATAAGTTTGATAAGATTGAGACTCGACAAACAAACCAAGCCAAGTCAATGCGATGATCACAATAAATTCAACATATTATCATCCATTCACGAACCAATACATTGACGGTGCCCAATCATGCAATGACCATGAATAATAAATCTGAAATTCACGATTTTCAAAAGCCAACGACACAAATACGGAACCATCTCTCACGGTAAATGAAACGCACTAGCACCGTATCCCTGCAAGTATGATTAACAGGCATCCACGGGATCACATTTCCCTGAACACATACACGATCACATTTCGTATATGTAGACTAATTTCCTCCTGGTAGGAACGATAATAATAAGGCTCCTAATCTAAACCTGGCCAGATTCTCGGAATCACATTTTCCGATTCGACATGCGATCACATTTCGCATCCAAGACTCGGTCAATCATAGACGCCGAGTACCCCAAATTCGGTAGATCAATTCACGAAAGAGGCGGAAAAGAGCACAAGCCTCATAACAAGCGGTACGCTACATGCAAATAACACCACCTCGCAAGTACACAACATTTGACGGACGGGTCGATCAACGCATAGCGTTCGCCTCCCAACAACGTCGTCGTATGCCCACTAACACATGCAATTAAGCAGTAGGATACCTCCTCGTTCCGACATTCCAGCCTTACGAACGTGGAGGTAGCCAAGGAATGAGAGTACAAAGCACAAGACAAAATAGTGCTCAAACCGTATCATTTGTAAAAACCGACTCAAAGTGGGACATACCAAAAACCGTCACAAAACATGTGATACAAGCGAATGAAATATCATATATTCAAAACATTAATATTATAAGTCACTACGTAAAATTATACGATAAACGAACCATGCGAACTATTTTAAATTACGAGTTTTAGAAATTGTAAGAATAAAACACAGCCGTGTTTCCGGCCGGTCTGGAGGCCGGCGGCCGGTACCCCGGCCAGGAGCACCTCTACACACAAAAAGCAAGTTTGGAAACTAACTTAAACAAGGGTCCACTTCAAACGGTCATAACTAGAGTTATAGATATGCAATTGCAGAAATTCCAAGTTGAGGTGATAGCTTATCCTCTTACGGTTCCAACGATAGGTCACACGCCCAAAACAAGCAAGTAACGAAGGAGATATGATCATTTTAAGAAAAAGAGTCGGTGCAGTGAGTTCCCAGCCGGCCAATGGGGCCGGCGGCCGGGCACCCGGCTGGGACAACATCAACCCGAGAACAACTTTTCAATGTTCAATCAATTTCAATTCTCACAATCTACTTCTATTAACTATCAACAATCAATATTCATCATCAACAATCAACAACTAACAACAATCATCATCAATAACATGAATCCTAAGCTTACTAATCGTATTCTAAATACGAATTCTAACATATAAAGCATGTAAAACACGTAAATGATATCGAGTAACCCTTCACCGTTACCTTTTCGCGTCTTCAATCGATTTCTAAGCCTTCCTAGTCTCCACCTAAACAAAGACGACCAAAAGATGAATATAATTCACCTTTGAGAAAGACGGATAAATTGAAAAGCGAGAAAGACGGTAATTTTATTACCAATACGGATAGAGGAAGCTAAGAGGGGAAGAATAAGACGAACTTACGAGAATTTGAGCAAGAAACGAATGAGATATGAAGATTCAAAGATGGATCAAAATGGAGGCAAGGGTTTTGATGGTTTCTTAGAGATGAAGAAAGTGTTGTGTTTGAATTGTGAAGAAAATAGGTTAAGTGGTAGTATGATATGTATAAGGAAAAAGTCAACAAAAGTCAAACTCGCCTTAAGACGGGATTCTCATGGAATCTCGCGGAAGTTCCAAATACGAACTCGGAAATTCTAAATTCGACTCGGAAAATTAAATTTACGATTAAAACTAAATTTCATTGAAAAGTATCCGTAAAATATTTTCACTATAAAAATAGGGTACATTTACAGGTGTTACAATCACCCCACCTTTTAAAAAGTTTCGTCCTCGAAACTTGAGAGTAGAAAACAAAAGTATCAAGTTCAAAATTAATACGAAAACTTTTATAAGGGAGAAACATTTATGAAATGACGTACTTCTCGAAAACAGTTTAAGTAAATTTTTCATAAGTGAAAAACTTTATTTACGAATCACAAGAGTGCCCGTCGCGAACACGTACTCCAGTTATCTAAATCAAGGCAATGTCGAAATAGTGAAATCAAAAATCAAAACAAGCGTTAGTAAGTGCAGGACTAGTCACCAGACGTCTCCAATAATAAGTCCAAACATCCAACCAAACGCAAAATTCAAACATAAAAGCAAAAGAAATCCATTTTCTCCAAAAAGAGGGCACACAATCCATCTTTAGACTTCTTTGAAAAGTTAATTTAGAAATACAATATGAAAATTTGAAGGTTTTCTCAAAGATAGAATCAAAATAAGAACACATTACACGTACATAGAGCGACTCGAACATCAAGTTCACAAATCACGATAACAAAATATATACAAAACACGCAAAAACAAAACAAATCGAACTCTTAGGGATAAGAAGATAACGATGAAATCGGCACGAAGATCTACAAGAACTCGATAGAACTAACTCTACTGATACTCTAATCCTCAAGAGAATGTAATTTACCTCAATTACACCTTAATCATTCTAAATCGCTAAACTTTATAAATGTTAATTACAACAATCCCAATCAAAGCAACAAACATAATTATCTAAGATCCAACTAGTCTCATCCAAAGTTTCACGACAAGGGAAAATTCACAATCCATTATCGGCTATAATAATTCTTTAATACGCCATAATATTCTTAATTTGATCACTACTATGCTCAAAGCCTCAAATATAAATAGTCACATTAGAAAACTATGATGGTTACTAATCCTCAAGATAAATGGGTTCACTATTCTAACTCTATAATCCATAACAACCGAGCATTCACTATCCAAAGCTTGCAACGAACATTTCTCAATCTCGAACTATGAGTCCTTAAGAATAAAAGAGAATTACTAATTCCAAACCACAAATGGCCAATTACTTGGCAATCAGACAACCATTCAAATCATATAGTTCATCTAAAACTCAATATGAATCGATTTTCATTTACGACAATACTCCTCAAACCTTGGGTACCGGCTTAATTATCCTAAAGCAAAGTCTCTTTTAGAAGCCACCAATTAGAGACATCTAATTCCCAAATGATATCTCAAGCAACCGTTATGATACCCAACAACAACGAACTATCATCACGCTCAACTCGATTCCCAAAATAGCACTACAATAGCAAGCTCAATAAATGAAGCCATCAAGAGAGTACAATACCACCAACAGATTCATCCTAAGGTTTAAATCTCAATCCTATTCATGGTCAAAATCAACACGAAGCTAGCTAACAACCCAATTATCCCAATCGAGGGAAAACAATGTCACCATGAAACTGGAAACGATAGGAAATTTCGAGGGAAACACGAACGCGATAAGATCGGACGAAAATTAGAGGAACGCTAGAGGCAGGGAGCCAAAAGCTAGATATTGGATAAATATAGCTATGAAGATAGCCAAGCAAAGGAAAAGATAAGAGAAAACAATTTCCTAGGAATCGGGCTTAGTAGGAACTTGCATGAAAGGAAATGGAAAGGGATAATGACACGAGAAAAAGTTTTAAGGTTTAATCCACAAAATTCCCTTTTCAAACTCAGGGCGATAGCAAAGCAAATCATCTCAATAACAAAGGTCTCTTACAAGGGATCCTCGTACCACAAATTATCAAAGTAGGGTACACCTAGATTTAAAAAAATCAATTACAACCCAATTCATCCATCCCTTCATATAACACGGATTCCCAACTGCGGAATTGCAACTCAAGCATAGAAACATTCTCTCAACTCCAAAATTTGACACATTCCCAAAGGTTTCAAAACCGAAGAACTAACAAGGAGTTCTTCATACTAATCTCTTTTCAACTCCTACGGCCCACAAGGTAGAATACCGAACAAAACGTCATTATCAACATCATAAGGCATCACCGACATAGCCAATCTAATCAGATTCCACTTATTTCCAAAATCCTTAAGTAACATGGTTTAATCTATCACGACGACTTACAACGTCAACCAAGTCTCCGATATTATGATATAAGGTCATATTTTTAAATCCAAGAATTATAGCCAAGTACTTTTCCACCAAGCGTATATTCTAACACATACACTAGAATCCACAAAAAGTCACTTAGTCTCAAAAGCATTTTACACCTTAAGGTATCATCCAAATATTCTCACTTAGAACAACTAGCTCCAATTTAGATATGATCCTCAAGACACTCTAATATTACTAAACTCCTAAGTTCAAAAGATTAAATCACTAATGGGTTAAGAAGTCCTAGCCAACTCATTCAACCTTACACCATTCAATATCATGAACTATTCACACATGAGTCATGGCAATCAACAAGCATTAAAATCATCAAACTTATCTTACTACCTTTCCTTAGAGTTACAACCAATCATCAATATAGGGTGAATTTAGATCTACACCATTTTCCTCAAATCACAAATTCAGTCTAACAAACACTAATATTCCACAAAATTCAAAGTTCTTCCGACCAAGTATAATATACCACAAACAAATGGGTATGGCATCCACAAAAATGTTACAAGAGGAAGGTAAGGATACCAATGGTAAGATGGAGGAACTTTCAAGAGTAATTTCCAAGAGGCAAACAAGATGGAAGAGAAAGAAGCACCTAGATAGAAGGAAAAGAGCATAATACATTAAGGACGAGAGAATTCATAGATGAGGAAGAAATACACTTCAATTAGGCTTGTCAATCTTCAAATCTTCCATAGAGGATACATCTTCTAAGTAACACAATGATTCACCTCAAAACGGTAGATACAAACAAACATAACATCACTCAACACAATCAACAAACAAGTTAGAACCTAACAAACATCAAGTACACCAAAGACTACCAAATTAGGTCCTTAAGTCTACCCATCTCTCATTTATTATTTCAAGGTCAAGTAGTTTAAGTTTAGGGTTCACGTGTGTGCGTCGGGAGCGATAAAGCTCTGATACCAACTGTGACAACCCTCGCGAATGCGGAAATAAAACATACAAGCATGTGATTTAATTAGCGAAACTACGGTGTTTTTAAAACTTTTTACATGCCAATAGAAAATACGAGGAGTGTAAAATATTACAAACCAAATAAAAATACCACAAGAGACGTAGTCTCTCAAAGTGTTAACAAAAGACAAAGTTATTAACAACTATCTAAAATCGTCTAGAGGTGATTCATCCAGGGACAACGCCCGCTAGCTCACACCCGAACCCAAAATACCACAAGCAAAAAAGCCATCCATGCAAGCAACTTGTTCATCCATGAAAAACATGAACGCCACAATCAGTGGGGAGTAACTCCGGGTTCTCCCAGCC